>JAXQQM020060442.1:0-49256 GCA_034641835.2 Pinus albicaulis
AGGCTGAAATAAGGAAGAAAAAGGACAACACCAAACCACGCTCAGCCTCGTAGCTAGCCCTACGAGGACAGGAGAGGGCTCTCTCCAGGTCAATCTCAATGAAAATATTCAAAAGGGCTTGAGATGACTAAAAAAACAACTGATCTTAGGCTAGATAAACAAATAGGAGGGTTTGATTTTGATTTTTAGGGGTTTTTGTTGGAAAAAGGGAAAAACAATTTTGGGCTTGGGGATGAGGCCAAATTCTTGCAGAGTTCAAGTTGGGGCAGGATAGGCAATGAATTTGATGTCTTAGATCAAATGAATGGATTGAAAAGATTGATAAGGAGATGAAGAGGGCAAGGGAGTGTAAGGATCCTCTTCAAACTGACGAAAAACATATAAAACTAAACAAAAGTCTAAGGCAAAGCACTAGCAAATCAATGAATTTTACCTCAATTACTCATTTGTTTAATTCAGAAGCATAGAGAAGGGAAATGGCATACATATAAAATTAATGAAACTTACAATAACATGAGAAGAACATCATCAAAACTCAGAAGCCACAAGGATCCCAACAAGTGCTGCAAAACTCTGGTCTTTCCTTTGCCAAAAATCTGAAATGAATATACAATGAGGTGCCAAACTTTTCCCAAGTATCCAACCCTAAAAATGTCTCAGAAAATACAATATATAGACCATCCTAACCCCATCCCATGCCTCTAGGGGTCGAGCTCATCCTTCTAGGAGCTATTTCAACCAATTCTAAACATGGAGCTAAAATCTAGGCAGCCAAACAACTTGCCTCTATATGCTAGGAAACTGATCCATTCACTTAATTTTCACTTTTTAGTGAATGAATCCTCTAGAACAAGTAAAAAAATGCCAAATTTACATCATAGCTACAAAATTACATCAAGATATATCAATAATTACATCCAAAAGTGAAACTAGTCAAACTCACCGAATTTCTGAGCTGGAAAGTGAAAATTGGGCAAAATTCCTCTATGCGCAGCGCCCAAAAACTCAATGCGTTGTGCCACTTTGAGCCTATCTTTGGGGAACTTACTGAAGTCCAAATTGATCTCACGATAGCGCGTTGGAAAGCCCTAGATGTCTGATATACAACCCAAGTGGAATTTTTTAATTTGGATGTCATTTGCCCCTCCAAAACTGCAATCTCCCAAGACTGGTTCCTGCTGCTGCAAAAAGTGGCAGAAAGGCCATTTTTGGAGTGTTTTTGACCTTTAAGAGCACCCAGAACTTCATGAAATCTCTCAAAAATTCCTGAGCATGAATAATTTACAATAAAAAACCCAAAATTATCAAATTTTCCTCCAGAAGATGTCCCAATCATAAGCGCACGTCGGGTGGCGCGACGCGTCGGGCGGAAAAACCTGTTTTGCAACTAAAATTTTCAAAAATGACAAAATATTCTCTAAATTTGATGAAATTTGGAGTGAAGGTCTCCCATCATGTCTCATGCTCAGCCAAGGAAGCTTCAGCCAAGATTCAGAGTGGATCAGGCCTTTTCCGAGGTTTCAGTGCTTTTCTTAACCTCGCCTTCAGGATCTTCATTTTTGCTCTGCAAACGTGTGTGCGGGCCCAATACTGATTCTTCATGTGTCTGAGCATGTCTTTGTCCCTATTGGCCTTTGCCAACAGCTTCTCCAGATGAATTTTGACTCTCGTGAGGCAAGTCTCTCGCTCAAATGGTGTCATGTCACCTGGTCTCTTTCGGGCCAATTCACGGTCTTCACTGATTTACCGCAACTCTATGAGTGTCTGCTAATCCTCCAGTTGTTTATTCCACTGCTCCAAGTAATCTATAACCCACTAAGCTCTCTGCAATTTCTCGGTCAGCGTGCTAATCTCAGCTTTTTGCTCCTAGATGATTTCTTTCAGCTTTGAGCTGGGAGAGCTCGAATCAACATCGATGAGTATAAAATCAGTATCTTGGCCTCCTGAAGGGCCCTCATCGTGCATAGGAATCTTGCCTCTGTCCTATACCTGTGCTGATGTAGAAGGCAAGACCCCTTCCATGACATGTGGAGATAGTACTCGCGCTGCTGTCGAAGGTAATGAGACCCCTTCCACCCTGGGCGGGGATAGTACTCGTTGTGCTGCTGCAAATAAGGCTCTGGTACGTCTTTGATAGGTGACACACACTGGAACACTGATAGGGTCTGTCTCAGGAACCTCAAACTGATGCGAACGCTCACCTGTATCATGAAAAGTCTCTGGAGGAGGCTGAGGGGCTGTAGAGAAGTCACGAGAAATGAACTCATCCCATGCAATGCCCTGCAAACCAAGCTGATGTACCACAATCATCTTGATGAGCGCATAATGATAAATGTTGTTATGTTGCTGCTCCGGAGTCTTGTTCTGCACAAGGGTAGTCATTCGCTCTATGTTTCGGCACATGAAGTATGGACTATTCATCAATCGCACTCTAGTGAAATGCATCAAAAGTCTGATATGGTATGCATAAAGGCGTGAGAATCTACCCTCACAGCTGAAGTATCTAATGATGAGTTTCATTAATGGCGCATAGGACTCCTTCAGAAACCGGAACGGGAATACTCTGCTCAACTGCCTCAAATATCTAGGCCTGATGTAAGGTTCATAATATGCTCTATCTAGCTTCTGTCTCTTATTCCACTCCTCGCCTATGTTTGGTATCCCGGTTGCCTCAGAAATGGTCTCTGGTGTCAAGGTGAAGTTCACTCCAGCAAGGTTTACATGACCATCATGCAAATGTAGGACAAATAAGCGAACCAACTCCTGATGGTGTTGAATCTAAGATATCAGCTCACAATACCGAAAACATGAATGTTGCTGAAAGCATGTCATTGCGAGCGGGCAGGCCTACAATTGAGCCAAAGAAGTGGGCTCCTCTCTGACGTGCCTGCCACTTTTATGAGACCTCCTCGGTACATTTAGCTCTGCGGTTGAATCACTGTCCTGCTCATATCCCTGCTCATATGATGAATTTGTCTCTGACATGATGCTGAAAACAAGGTGTTTGACAAGTATGTGCTGATATATGTATGGTGAAAACAAGAGTTTGTTTTTCAATACCAAGTGTGCCACATATATAATAAGGTGCTGTGGAAAATATTACAGTGGAAAAAAGGACTGTCAAGTGAGATTTAAGAGTGAGGACAGTCACGGTTTGGGGTACTTAGGGATTTAGGGATTTATAAGTGATGTGGAGAAAGGGATAAGTATAGAGAATAAGAGGATTTGGGATAGTGAAATGGGAATGGAATGATATGAGTATCTTAGGATGAAAGGGAATGGGAAGGATATTGAAAATAGTGTAACAGTGGTGGGAAACACAAGTGAAAATGGAATGAGAGTGTTTTGGCACCAAAGTCAAGTTTTGACACCCAGTTTCAAACCCTAGGAGCAAATTTTGATATGGATATAGGGTTATATTTTCACCATTTAAACTCTTGAATTCTTCCTTCCAAATAGCACCCAACAGGAGTTAAAATCAAATGGCAAAGGTGCACAACTTACTTGGATCAAAAGAGTTGAATCGTTTGAAGAATTTAGAAGCACTGATGAAATTTTGGGCTTGGAGGCTCTGTGCGCCGCGGACAAGCCCAATGCGCCGCGCTCTGTGAGTGCGCCACGCTGTGTGGGTGCGCCGCGCTCTATCCCAATGTGCCGCGCTGATTTCAAACACACAGTCGACCCTTTAAACTCAGAGTTTCATCCCTCCAAACTTCAACATCGACCTCTCTCTTGGATTTTCTAAAATCTCTCGATACAAATGGATTAATAACTTGGAGAAATATCTTATAAAGACATGGTTTTAATTTTTGATTCTCAATAACCCATTTTGTAATGTTTTTTACTTTGGCACCTTTTGCATTTAATACAACTCTGTCTTTTTGTTTCCTCACCGACTTTCTGAGCTTGAAATGATGTTTTCTTGGTTGATTTTTGCAAGGATGGTGGCATTGAACCTTTGCAAAGGATGACGAGAGTTTGCATGTGAACTACTTCATGGCGAAAAGATACATATTTATTACAAAAACAAATTTGACAATTTCTTCTTCAAAACAGAGTTTTGAAGAAGAAACATCCTCGAGCATATTTGACGATGAAAATCTTGAAATGAAAACTAATTGAAAACATCCTCATGGCCTGCAGGCATTGTTTAATATTTCTGAAGACCAAACCCTAGACCTAGAAACTAAAAGACTATTTTTGACAAAAATAACGATCTATGACTGTAAATGACATAAACTCAACTTTGATGAATTTTGATAAATTTTGACCAACCTAGCAGGTACAAGCATGAGGGAAAATGAGAGAACAAAGCCCTTCCGTCAGATAATGAAATGCCCCTAACGGAATGCAAATGAATGAGCGGAATGAGGACACCTAAACAATGAAGTACAATAAAATGATCTACGACGGAGGGATTTAAACAAACTCCTAACACGATCGCAAAGTTAACGATGTGATTCAAAGCTTCCGTGCGATGGAGTGCTAGCCGCTTGATCGACTTTCGATCAACGGCGAGTTTATTCGACGTACGGTGGAAAACCCTTTTAATATATGAGAAAACTCAAAAAGAAATAAAACAAGGTTTGCTCCACTTACGTGGGTACGGAAAATACGTATAAGGTGGATAGGCGCGACGGGGCCTTTGGATACATGGAATACAATGGGCCCAGGGTTTATAAAAACAGAGGCCAATCGCAATCGGAGTTTTGGGTCCGGCCTTTTTAATCTAACCATTGGAAAATTGCGATGCGATTTAGCGCCTCCAGACTTCAACACTTGGTCCCGGGGAAAGTCGTATGAAAAAAAAAGGCGCGGGGGGGGGTTAATATATATAGGCCCCAATCGCATCGGAAAATTTTGATGCGGCCTTTTCAATCTACCCATTGTATTTCCCCGATGCGATTGCACGATCAGTCTTTTTGATCTAACCATTTATATTTAGCACGTGATTTTGGGTTTTTAGATCAAACTTTGGATAAATGGGTTTTCGGGTTTTACAAAGGAAAAAGAACGTCGGGGAAGAAAATTTACAAGGTTTAAGCGCCGTAGGCGGGCCCACGGGTTATTTATACAAAGGTTCAATCGCATCGAGTTTATATGAGTGCAAAGGCTTAATCGCATCGAACTTTGCCGGAACATGGCAAAGAATTTCGCATTTGAGGCCCGATGCGATGAGCGCCGAACAGGATTAGCACTAGATTCCAGGGTGTGGACATGTGGGGGAAGTGGTTTAGGACTTTAGCCCAAGGGGGCTTAAGCCTTTATGTAAAAACAAGTATTTTTCATGAAATTTTTCAAGGTTTTTAATGGATTTGGGGGTTTTGGTATGGTTAAAGAGTGAGTCTTTAACTTTGTAAGAGTGATTTTCATGAAGGGAAGAAAAGAAATCATGAAAGCAAAGGAGTTTTTATGGAGAAAAAGGGGAGAAAATGAAGGTTATTTTTGAGTGGAAGAAGGGAAAAAATGATGGGTTTTCAGCAGTCTTTTCTCATGAAATTAGCAGAATTTCTGAGTATAAAATGGGAACAGCAATGAAGATTTTGGACAGAGGCATGAGGCCTTCAAGATTCTTCTAGAGCCAACACTTTTAGCAATAATTTTTGTTCTTTGAGGCTCAAAAGTATTGGCCACCTTTTCTATAGAAATTAATATAGGTGGCTAACAAATCGATCAATAATATGTCCCATCCAAGTGTAAAGTAAGCCACGTCTAGTTCCATGAAGTAGCCTCCATCTCATCTGCAACATGATGCCATCATGTATCAAACAAGCCAAATCTAGGTCCATGACATAGCCCTCATCCATCTATAATATGATGCTCATGATGCTAATGTTCATGTGCTTCAAAATCAGTCACATACATCTAAGAATCATCATCCATGTGTGAGAGATCCTCCTCGAACTAGTCAAGAACTTCTCCCATCAATCCAATGCTCAATGTGCCATATCCAGGTCCATGAATAAATCTCCATCTTATCTGCAATATTCCATCTATCAAGTTTGTCAAATGGGAATTTTTAACCTTGCCTCATCATCCATCCATGTTCTTCCCATGGTCATAGACCGATCAACCACCATGTATTTAAAAAGTGTTTTTAAGTCAAGAATACTCAACACATTTCCAAGTGTACCTCATCAAGGCATCTCCATCGCTACAACTCCATCGAACTCCAAAGTGTCCCATCTCAATCATATCCATCAAGTCACTCCTCATGAACACACCCTATAATGTGCCTAAGGTATGCATCCCATAATGCATCGAAGTCAAGACATATCCTAACCTCAACTCATCAATGAATCATTTACTCCAAGACCACTATAATATGAAGTCTCCAAATGCTACAACCATCTCCAAATCATCATGAACTCGTATGCATCATCTCCATCAAACGCTTTGGCAAGCATACTTGAATTGGCATTAGTGACATCACAAGTTATTACTGCCCTGCAAGTCATATGAATTTCCTCACAGGCTACTCATCCCAACCTTGGTCTAGTTGTCCAAATGTGAACAACATCCCCATTGGTCCATCAATAACATGTCTCCATGTTGCACTAGCTAATCCATCCTACTCAGCACCCCATATTTGACACTCTTGATTCTCATAAGTGGCATCTCCATAAGTTCACATGCATAATGTCTGCCATGCTCTCATGTTGATGTCCATGAATCTGGTTGTCCATGTGTCTATCAAATTAGACCCAACACAACTCTAGTCATCCATGTAATTTTCCTCGGTAAAATCCATTACTATATGCACGCTGACTGGACTGAAACAACCAACTGTTGATTGGGATTTCACTGCAAAAACCTAGTTGGGGTAGGGAGGAGGGTGGGGAAGGAATTCCTTCATACAAATTGGGCGTGGATTTCAAACCTATCTAATATTATTGTCCATACATGATGGCTTCATCATGGGTCCTTACTTCACTACTGCCTCCCCCACTAAAGGTCCACCAAGATGTCTCTTGGCTCCAACTATGAAGAATTATACCCAAATATCATCATATATCATAACTCTGGTGTGCCTTTTCTCTAAGAAATCCATGATTCATGTCGGGCACTTAGCCAATTCCCCATATGGCTAAGCATGACCCATCCATTACAAATCTCATCAAGTTCCACCCTTGTCATGGGAATTTGAACCTTCTAGCATGAGGTCACAAATTTCCCTAAAAAGTTCCGCAACAAACAATGCTCCTTGCTTCTCCAATGTACAAGGTCTCACCATAGTCATCCAAGGAGAGATCATCTGTGGCATCAATAAAGAATTTATCCCTTTTCTCATCCCTAAATATGGTCTATCCTCCAAAAGCTCCAATGAAGCACAATTCATATCAATACTTACATCTCCATGAGGTCTCTCCAAGTGGGTGTCCTCCATCATCAATGTCTGTAATGTGTGCGATCCTAGTTAAACCTGTTCATCAAGTTCCTCCTTGATCATTGACACACTTGCAACATCCTATTCTTCACATGTCTCGACGCCTTCTTCTTCTTTATCATAGTCTACAGTTCTATCGTGCTCCATTTCCCAACCAATTCAAAGAATTTCTACCTCAACATTCTCCTCCAAGAATTCAAGTTCGACATGAATCTGTGGGTTCTCTTCTTTCATACACCTCAACCTGTGTAAGGTCTCAAAGAACCTCCCTTAGCATTCTTTCCAATTCGCCATGTCTTATTTTGTAGCTTCAACCCTGACCAATTTTTTTTCCCTGCCAATGTCTCATTGAGACTAAATAATATAATTCCAAGCTTCAATACCACCTACAACCCTGCAAATGTATTCCTGCTTCTTGAATAATTAACGCAACTCTACTCGCCCTGAATCAAGCTCTGATACCATCTGTCACAACCCTATATTTGTGGTGCTCTTTCAACCATGTATAGCGGGTGCGACACTACTACACTTTTTCTCTTTTAGCAATACTCAAGTTTTTATACTACGCCTATCTCCAACACTTAGCCAATTTTCTAATCAAGTGTTATTAGCAATGCATTGGAATAACATAAATCTTCAAAATTTAATGTTTTCACAATTAAAAATTCTACAACATCACACAAGTACACCCATCCATACTTGGGATGGGCAACTCTTGAAAACTCCACCCAATAATATATATCAACAATGTACAATAATTTAAAAGTACAAGTTTTCCCAAGTTCGTGTAGTCACCTGCACCCCCTTCCAAGTTGTTCCAACACTCATGATTTTGTTTGTGCAACAATGCCAACCAAAAACACTTCAACCTGCTAGAAACCCAAAATTATCCTTCAAAAATCCAATTTTTGAAGTCCTCTTAAAATTCGTGCAGCCTGGGTCATCGAGGTCACTCTTTTCACGTGTTTGCCCGCCCTAACCTGCTATCATACAGACAGGCCACTCGGTTCACATGTTGCATGAGTCCTCCTGACCCTCTGGATTGTTTTGCACATTGTGCATGTTGATGTTGGGTATGACCGACTCTTCCTGCGCCCTTAACGCCTTCCGCCTGACCTACGTACTTTTTTGTACGTGTTTTCTACGCCTAACCCACTGTCGTACAGCAGGCTCACGGTCTGCATGCACTTCCACCCAACACTCCCATTTGGTTGTCTATATTTTTTCTTGCCCAGACTGTGGGCTCATTCACTTGTCCCTTCAATGTTCCAGATGCGAACTGAAGTGATGACCGGTTGATCGAATGATGTCTTAAAGCCTCCACGTGATTCCTAATTTTTTTGATGAATTCATGGTCCCTTTTTCCAAGTATTGAAACCGTTCAAGGTCACCTCGTCCACTAAAGGCCAAAATACATGTTAAGTTAATACATTAGCCAGCTAACCACATCACACTCCATGCCATCACATATAAACTTGGCCATCGAATATCGATGCTCGTCGATGAAGTCGGCTCGGTCAGGTGAGATCCTTGTCTGTTAGTTAAATTGACAGTCATATATACAAAGCAAATTCAAGTTGGAGAACACGTCAGATTCACATGGGTATATTTGGTTTACAAAATGGCCTCTATGTGGGGAGAAAATATGTTGGAAGTATTCCCCAGGCTGGGGAAAAAATGGTAGAAGATGGTGATTATATAGCCAGGACAAGTGAGTCTCACAACAAGGCATGTGGCATATCAAATTTAATCCAAAGGAGAGGTAAAACTATCAGGTGGGGAGATCAGACAGCCGACCATGACATTAATAATAAAATTAACAATACACAATGGATTGTTTTTAATATGGGCCTTACCATATTTAAATGTATTATTATTATGAGTATTATAGAAGATGAGGTTGGTGGAGCCACCACATTGGTGTACATATACAAACTACGTTTGTTACAATATTATGACCAAAAAAGCCTATACAGTTCTAACTAATTGAAACAACCATATATGAGTTTTAATGTTGTTACAACTTTTGTTAAATCTGGTGTAGGTTAAGTCTTAGCACAATACAGTTGTACGTGGTTTATACATTTATGTTTAATCATATTATGTTTATTATTTTTTACTCTATCAGCTTCCCAATTAATGCTCAATGCAGGCCATATCCTATTAAGACTGTAGTTGCTGCTCATATGACATGTGGATATTAGGAGTTTATCAATGGGACCTTGTTACCCATATTAAATATATGATATGGTTTTGAAAATATCTTGATATATTTTAGTGTTAATTTGTAGTACTGTATTACTGACCAGTCTGCAGGAAGCCATGAGATTTATTTTCAGGACCTCCAGCGAATATTAAAAGTACTAAGTGTGGGGTATAAAGGTTATATGGGTAGAATGAACACATTATTTGTACCAGCCAATTTTAGAGCATAACTTAGCAACCAATAATGGGCATTTTTGGTATAGAGACTATTGGAAGGCTGAAACAAATGAATGATGTATCCATTGATACTGTGTCACATTAGAATGAATTGGTCAAAGACTTTATGAAATTGATGCCTGGTAACGGACTTCTGCATTGAGCGGACTCGAAGATGCAGTGGGGATGAACCCGTTCATCAGGTTTTATTGTTTTCTTTCTTGTTCTGTATATTCGTTCTTGGTTGATTTAATTTCAGGTTTTATGTTTAAGGCACTCAAAATCAGTTCTCATTCATTCCTTAAAAACATCCTTAGTTAATATTTGGGTGAAATTGGCTTTAGTCTTTAGTTTTTGTTTCGGATCATATTTTGGTATCAGAAGAGTTTTACCATGTATAATTGAGATATTTTCAAGTTTTAGGATGTTGAATGATCCGAGTTTGACGCTGGAGAAACTTGAAGATAATCATACGCTGAAAGGAAAATTCTGTCAATTTTATTAATGGGAGAGTCATATGAAGGGAAGAAACTATGAAACGAAAATTTTATTCAGTTAATTTAGAAAGCCATTCTTAATATGAAATGAATGATTGTAAAAGACTTTTTGAGTAGAGACTAGAATCTTGACTTCATCTTCTAAGGCGTAGAAAAAGGGTAAGGAAAAAAAAATCATGATAGCAGACCTGTTCTCCATATCCCCATCACTTCTTCTTCATTATATCCATTAAATGGAAATTTAGTTGAAACCAAAATAATAAAATAAATCTCTTTGTTAATCTTGATGTTAATTTTGAGTTTTAATAGCAATTCGGTGAAATGAATCTGAAAATTGAATGGCGTCGATAAAGAAACGTTATTGTAAATTCAAAATGTTGTTGATTAATCTGCAATTGATTATTACACTGAATAAAGGGGAACAATATGGGTGGTGGAAAGTAAAAAACTCAATTGATTTGAACAGAAAAGGTAAAATTTTCTCTTCGCAATTAAATTTGTTCAAAAACTTTTGGAAAAAAATTCTATCTTTGGAATTATTTTATGAAATTTCCTTAATGGATTGGCAACATTGAGCAAAAGGTAAGGGCAAAGTCAGTGTTTAAGGGTTTACCACTAATTCGGAAAAATAGATGCCTTAATATTATTAGACCTGAAAATTTTTTATGGTATATGGAAATTTGGGTCTTCTTTGCAACATAATTTCATACATATTTAATCCAACGATTATTAAATTTGTGCACAACCATTCATACTGAATCTAAGGTAGTGACATTTGAATCATTGCAAAGAAACCATTAAACATTGAAGAACAAATATTAAAGCAAGAAGAATGATTGAAAAGGGAAAAGTGGTAACAAGAAGGAAGGAAGAAAAGGCCTACTTATTATAACATGTCTGGTTGGACATGATGACTCTAAATGTTGACTTCATCAGAACTTAAACAAAGAAATTCCATAAGAAGAAGGGTAAATAGAAAGTTCAATACCACGCAGTCCAACAAGATTTTGGGATTTGACTCTGAGTGACGAGAAGAATATTCTTTATATCAATCTACTGTACCATATATTGAAACTAGTTTAAATTCTACTGTTTTGATCTTCTTCAAAAATCTAATAATGTGATTGAGGAAAAAATAGAGAATTGATTTTTTCACATAAGGATAATATCCAAGCACACTAAGATATACACATTATTCGATAGTAGATCACAGGACAAACTTAATAAATGAGGAAATAGTAAAGAAATTGGGATTGGAAACTAAATCATTCAAAACCATACCCTTTAGGATGTTTGAATGAAAAATACTAAGATGCATGTCACAAAACAATTTCGATTAAGGTTTTGCAATTACGGCTAATTTTTTTTATGAAGTTGAATTAGATGTGATTCCTTCGGATATATGTGTAGTTGTGTTGGATAATCCATATCTCTATGACCGATATGCCATATTTCATAGAAAGGAGAATAAGTATCATCTATGTAAATATGGAATCAAATATGTTGTCGAGAGCACACAAAATCAAGACAAACTTGGATTTAATCAATGTCGAGTCGGATGAAAAAGGTTAATAAATTCAAGTAAAAAGTATATTGTCATGATTGTTAAAGAACAACTAAAAGATAAGTATGAGCGCTTTTTTAAAGGGTGTGATTCTCAATTTAAGGAAAAATTGGTTGAAATAGTAGATTATTATAAGGAATTGTTTAAAAGAAATCAAAAATTTACCTCCAAAACAAGAAATACAACATGAGATTCAATTACAATATATTGCCCCTCTCCCTAACATTACCATGTATCATATATCGGGTCATAGAAAAATGAAGAGATTAAAAACAAATGCGGAATTAGTTGATAAAGATTTGCAGAACCTAGTTCTTCTCCATGTGGATCATCGATCATATTAGTCTCAAAGAAAGACAAAACTTGGAGAATGTGTGTTGATTTTAGAGTCTTAAATAAGATCACCGTTAAGAACATGTGTCCTCTTCTAGAATCGAGTGATTTTCTTGATCGAGTTAAAGAATGTTGTTTACTTTAAAAAAATTGGATTTAAGAAGTGGTTATCATCAGATTCATGTTGGGAGAATGATATATGGAAAAGCATTTAAGACTGAGCAGGGGGCTTTTTGAATGGTTGGTTTACCTTGTTTGGGTTATGAAATGCTCAACAAAACTTTTTATGAGAGTAATGAATGATGTTATTTGTCCTTTTTATTGATAATTTTTGTCATAGTATATCTGGATGATATACTTATTTTTCAGTTCAAGTTTGGAATAACATGTAAAGCATGTTAAACAAGATTTTTGATGTGTTGCAAAAAGAGAAATTTTATCTCAAACTCTCTAAATGTGAATTTGAAAAAAACCTCCTTAATATATCTTGGTTACATAGTTGAAGGAGGTCATCTAAAACTAGATCAAACTAAAATTGATGTGATTTTCAAGTGGCCAAGACCTCAAAATGTTGTGGAAATTAGAAGTTTCTTGGAGTGCGGTTCAATGCTTTAGAAGTTTATTTATCATTTCCATTTTATTGCATCCGCTTCATGGTTTAACAAGTTCTAAAGAGTCTCCTTTCGGTGGGGGAGGGAAAACAAAAAAAAATCATTTTATACTTTAAAAAGAAAGAAAATTGTTACGGCTCAACCTTGGCTTTAATAGACCTTCATAACCATTTTAAATATAAGCAGGATGCTAGTGGATAGTGCACATGCATGTAGTATTTGCTAAAAAAAGGAAAGCCTAGTTGTTTTCATTTTAGAAAAATTTTCTAAAGCAGTTTCTAACTATCCAAATTATGATAAATAATTGTATGCATTAGTGGAAATTGTTAAAAAATGGAAACATTATTTAATGGGAAAAGAAATAGTGATTCATGCGGATCATTGGCCACTTCAATACATTCAATCTCAAACTAAATTGCAACAGAGTCTTGACATTATAGATGGATGGGGTTTTTTGCAGAAATTCCATTTAGAAATCAAATATAAAAAGGATACCACCATATAAAAGTATTGATATTTTTATCGAAGACCTTCTTTGAATGCTTCGATTATTACTGCAAAAACGGATCTTTAGCACATGAAAGTTACATGAGAACGATGTGCTACGACAGTCTTTGATTTTAAGGATTTTTATGAATAGCTAACTCATGGTGCTCCTAATGGAAGAAGTGAATTATCATGTTCATGGCAGGGTTATTGTACCATCTTGGCAATTTGTGCATACCACGAGAGAAGAGTGCATGTCATTAGGGAAGCACATTCTTCTCGTGTTTACGCAGGGCATTTTGGTGTAGGTAAGACAATGGCACAATTACAATTTTTTTTCTGTTAGCCTCGAGTCGAATGAAACACTTACTAAGTGCATCAAAGGTTGTGTCATGTGTTCAACGAAAATAAAACAATATAAAATTAGGTTTTTATATGCCTTCCCAGTTCCTCCTCAACCATGGGACAATATATCTATGGATTTTTTGGGGTGGACTTCAATATCTAGAAAAGGCCATGATTATTTGTATGTTATGAGTGGATAGATATAGAAAAATGTGTATTATTGTTCTATGTAAAAAAGAAAGTAAGCAGATGGAAACGAGATGCACGAGTTGTTTTTCAAAACATATGGGTTCATTTTGTGTTACCTACTTCTATAATTTTAGATCAAGACTCTCGTTTTATGGAGGAGTTTTGATGCTCACTTTGTGGAGACTCATGGACACTAAGTTGAAAAAGAAAAAAAAATCATCCACAAACCAATGGGAAAATAGAGGTGGTGAAAAAAACAATGATACATCTTCTTAGAGGTTATTGTAGAAAAAAATCCTTAGTTGTAGGATGAATCCTTAAATTATGTCCAACATGCTTACAATCGGGCCTTGCACTATTATACTAGCAGATCTCCCTTTTGAAACATGTTTTGGGTGCACTGCAAAAATCACCAATGGAATTTATTTTTGGTGAATAAGAAAATGAGGATGGACATGGAGATATAGATAAAAAGCAATCAATTTCATTCAAATAATCTAGAAAATTCATGAATAAGTGCATGATCAATTGGAGAAAAGTCAAAGCAAATACAAGAAATGTGCCATGACAAGCATCGGGTGGATCATCACTTTCGGGTTGATGATCGAAAGTATGGATATACATCATCGAATAAGGATGAACGATGAAGGTAAAAAGTTTTGAAACCTATAAAGTATGGTTCTTTTAAAATTGTTGAAAATATTGAGCAAAATGCATTCACGATTGAATTTTCTTGCATACATGCATATACATCAAGTTGTAAATGTTAATAAATTCAAGTTTTATGAACCTCCAATGAGTCATGGATCGAGAAAATGCTCGAAATTCCAATTATAGATTATTTTTAACATGAATGTATGATTGAGTTACGGGAAGAATGCCATCTTCGATAGGAAGGTTCACACTTTGAGGCGTGGACATGAGAGTATCTTCAAGTGGGACTCAAAGGCATGAATCCAAGCAAATAAATATGGATGGAGATCGAACGGAGTGAGGGAGTTGCACCATCACCTCATGTACGCCAAAACCAAAACTTTGGTGGTCCAAAAGCTTCTAGTGGAGAGGGAATGATCTGAAAAGGATCTCTCGAATGCTCAAAATGCAATTTTGTCTCGGATTCTCATGAAACTAGACCAAGTCGAAGAGATCGTCGCATTGATTCAGGTGGTATATTTGGTTTGAAAAATGGCCTCATATGAAGGGAGAAAATGTGTTAAAGTTTTCCCGGAAATGAAAAACATGGGCCAAAGTAGGCCAAGTGGCGGTCTCAGAACATGGCACATGGCGAGTCTACATGCAAGGCATGTGGAAATTCAGAAGATCAATTCAAAGCATAGAGGTCAAACTACCATGTCGGGGATCGAAACGGCGACCACCGAGAAAGTGTAATACAAAACTTTACCAATACACCATGATTCAGCTTTGTTAATACATGAGGGCGCATACATATATTTAAATGTTAATTGTATGGTATTATGGGGTAAGGTTTGGCGAACGCCCACTTACCCGTCTGGTGGCCACTGTAAACACGACTTGTTTTAATGCGCTACCAAACAAACTACCGAGTCTCCAACTCGACACGCAACAACCATATGCAAAATTTTAATGTTGTTATAACTGTTGTTTAAATATGGCATGAGGTTAGAGTCTTAGCACATCATATTAGGCGCGAGTTGGTATATTATTTAATCATATGCTATATTTATTCATGTACACACTATCCAAAATCAGATTAATTCTCAATAAAATGGCTATATCCTATGTTAATACTATGGTTATTAGCCATATGACATGTGGAGATTCGGGTTTATCACCATCGGGCCTTGTTTTACCATATTAAAACTATATGATATAGTTTTTGAAAAATATATTGATATGATTTGGTATTAAGTTACAACGAAGTACTATGTATAGCCAAACCCAATCCACAGGAGACCGCGGAGTTTGACCCTAGGACCTCCCATGGGCTATTTAAAAAATAATTTTCCCGCGGCTCGAAACAAAGGAGGTTGTACGAGGTCGAATGCGAACTTGTGTTATTTGTGCACAAAATGAGATTTAGAGGCATAACGACACAATATTCGGCCTTTTTCAAAAATGTAGGTTGCATTAGAGAGGTGGGGCAGGGCCTACTAATTGATAGTAGTCATTGTTACTTTGTGCACATTCATAATGGTGAATTTGATGTAAAGATACTTTTATGAGAATTTTCAATACTAACATACGCATATTTGAAGTGGACCCGAGAGATATAGTCAGAGAGGGAAGAACTTTGTCATCAAGTTTTATGTGTTTTCTTCTTATTCTCTGTTGTTCATGCTTAGTTTCATATTTTAAAGTTTTAAGTTGAAGGCACTTAAAAAAAATCAATTTCTCTCGTTCATTCATTTAAAGAATCCTTAATTAATATTTGGTGAAATTATTGCAAATGAGTCAATTTTGTTCTTTTCGGATCGAGTCGCTTACGTCACTCGGGTCACTGGGGTCGGATTGACAGCACGCGCTCAACATGCCTAATTTTCCCATCCATTACACGGTGTGCCGTGTCACGCAGAACGAACTCATGACACGACTTCACTTGGCACCCCTTGACTCGCCCACTTACTATGAGGCGTGCACCCTAGGTGCACCGTCCCTGCATAGCGTTCATAAAAACACAGTTATCTCGCACTCCCATGACTTTCACTGGCGGTTGTGGGCGTGCACGTCCCACATTTTCCATCGCACATCCCACAGAGTTGGGTGCTCGTCGCGCCAGAGCACACTCGCCACCACTCGGTTGAACATGACTCTCAATCGGGGCGTGACAATTCATTACCCCGATGTGGTTGTCGGATGAACAATCTCTTTAAAATTATAAAGAGAGAGATGGCCATTTATGTTTTTCTTCTTCAAAAATTCTTTGGGATTAGGAAAACCAAAAAATTTGAATTATTATAATGTTATAACTCCAACTAACACAACCACTTTAGTAAATGTGGTTGATATACATACGAAGACATATATCAATCACATTATTATTATGAATATTATTATTAATACTATTATTATTATTGAATAATTTTATTATTATTATTATTAACTAATTAATTTAATTAACTTAATTATGATATTAAATAATTAATTATTATTAATAATTAATTAACAATTAATTATTCATTAATAATTAATTATTTTTTTAACTTATTATTGATTAATTAATTAACTTATTATTATTATAGTTTAGATTATTGTTGTTTTAAATTATTATTTCTTAATTTGTTAAGCAATAAGTTAGATCTATGATTGACCATGAATGATTTTCATATTGGAGACAACCTTTCTTGCTAAATGTGGCGTTGGACACTAGTTGACCATGGTTGATTTTCATATTGAAACAATCTTTGTCACAATGCGACATTTGATCATTGGCGCAAGGATAAACCCAAGGGATTAATATTATAAAGCGTAGAGGTATACAAACCCTAATATAAAATACTATAAACCTAAAAATAAACATGATGAAGCCATTTTTTACAGTTGATTTTCATATAGAGTATAATCAATATTTGTCACGATGCGAGCATTTGACCATGATCAATAATATAAAATTTATGAATAATATTATACCCTAGAATATGAACCCTTAGATTGAAAAACCCGAAGAGGTTTGATATTATAAATCCAAAGGGATTAATTATAAAACCAGAGGTATTATAAACTCAAAGGGATTAATATTAAAAAACCCAAAGGGAATAATATTAAAACCAAAGGGATTAATATTATAAACTCAAGGGAATTATATTAAACCTGAGTGGATTAATATTATAAACCTAAGGATATATAAACCTAAGATAAATATTATAAACCCAGGGGAATAATAAACCCAATGGATTAATACTAAAGACCCAAGGGATTATGAACCCAAGGGAATGATATTAAACACGAGGGATTATAAACCCAAGGGATAAATATTATAAATCCAAGGTATATAAACACAAAGATAAAAATAAAAACCCTAAAATAAACATGGTTGACCATGGTTGAGCACGGTTGATTTTCATATTGACAAAATCTTTGTCTCGAGTGTGACGTTGGACTAGTGGTTTACCATAGTTCATTTTCATATCAGGGGACAACCTTTCTCACAATGGGACATGGAAAATGGCTAAAACCATGGTTGACTATGGTTTATTTTCATATTCGAGACAATCTTTGTCACAATGTGGCATTCAACCATGGTAACCATGGATGGCCATGTTGTCACAATGTGACATTGGACAAAAGACAACATTTGCCACATAGTGACGATGGTTATTTACTATGGATGATTTTCATATTGAGACATTCTTTGACACAATGCAATGTTGGACCATGGTTGACCATGGATAGCCATGTTATCACAATTTAACTTTGAACCAAGAGACAATCTTTCTCATAATGTGACCATGGTTCACATGATTGACCATGGTTTATTTTTTCATATGGAGAAAATATTTATCACATTGTGACATTGCACCATGGTTTTGCATGGTTGACCATGATTATAAAAGCCAAAGGGACTTATATTAAACCATAGGATTAATATTACAAAACTTATGAATAATATTATACCCTAGGAATATGAACCCTTATATTGATAAAACCAAAGGGATTAATTCTAAAACACTAAGGTATTATAAACCCGAAAGGAATAATATTAAACCCAAGGGAGTTAATATTATAAACTAAAGGTATATAAAACCCTAAGATAAATATTATAAACCCAATGGAATAATAAACCCAAGGGATTATAAAACTAAGGGAATAATATTAAACCCATGAGATAAATATTGATAAATCATAATATAGATATTATAAACCCTAAAATAAACATGGTTGACCATAGTGAGCCATAATTAATTTTCATATTAACAAATATACCCTGATATGCATTGGACTATGGATTTGACCCATGATTGATTTCTCATATTGAGATAACCTTTCTCACAATGTGATGTTGAACAACTTTTTGACCAAGGTTGATTTTCATATTGAGACAATGCTGACTAAAATGCAATTTGGACCATGGACCCCAATGATAAACCCAAGGGATTAAAGATTATAAAGCCTAGGAATACAAACCCTAAGAAAAATATTATAGACCCTAAAATAAACATGGTTGACCATGTTTTACCACTGATTGATTTTCATATTTAGATAAAATTTATCACAATGAGCATTCAACCATGGTTGATGATGGTTAATATTCTAAAACTTATGAATAATATTATACCTAGGAATATGAACCCTTAGATTAACAAACCCAAGAGATTGATATTATAAGTCCAGAGAGATTAATTATAAAACCCCAAGGTATTATAAACCCAAGGGATTAATATTATAAACTCAAGGTATATAAACCCAAAGGGTTTAATACTAAAAAAAAACCAAAGGATTATAAGCCCAAAGGGATAAATATTATAAACCCAAGGTATATAAACACTAAGATAAAAATTACAAACCCTAAAATAAACATGGTTGACCATGGATGACCTCGGTTGATTTTCATATTGACAAAATATTTGTCACAATGTAACATTGGACTATTGTTTACCATGATTGATTTTCATATCGAGACAACCTTTCTCACGATGCGGCGTTGGAAAATGGTTGACCATGGTTAACTATGTTTGATTTTCATATTAAGACAACATTTATCACAATACAACATTGGACCATGGTTGACCATGGATGACCATGTTACACAATGTGATGTTCAACCAAGAGACAACCTTTGTCACAATGTGACCATGGTTGTTGATCATGGTTGACCACGAGTTGATTTTTCATATTAAGATAATATTTCTCATAGTGTGACATTGGACCATCGTTGTGCATGGTTGACCATGATTATAAACCCGAAGGATTTATATTCGTCGTAGGATTAATATTATAAAACTTATAAATATTATTCTACCCTAGGAATATGAACCCTTATATTGATAAACTAAGGTTAATTCTAAAACCTAAGGTATTATAAACTAGAGGAATAATATTAAACCTAAGGGATTAATATTATACGGTCATCTAACCATTTCTAATTAGATGGATCGAAATACAAAATGTAAGACCAATTTTACCATTGTAAAATTTCTTTCACTATAAGAAATGCTTTAATAAACCATATTTTATTAAGTTATTTTACAGTTAAAACTAGAAACCCCAAGTAAATCATTATTTATCTTATTTTTCTCTAGGAATAATTAATTAAATCATTATTTGGTTATTATTCCTTGTTAAATTTGACTAAATCACCCTAGGAATAATTCAAACAATCATTATTTGTTTATTATTCCTTAACCACATTCTTGAAATGATAAATAAATCATTTATTTGTTTACTTATTTCTAAATAAAAGGGTATTTAACCAATTTAAGTGAATTTTCCCTCAAACAAAATGTAACTAAAAATATTTCAAGTGGTTAAATCTAGATCTTGGTTAACTAATATTTTATTCTTTTCCATTATCAATGGTAACTCAAAATTTTGTTATAAATAGGAGGGTTTTCCATTCATTCTTCACTTTGATCATTCTCATTGTCACTATCATTTTCTTTTGCCATTTGAGCTCCCACTTGAGTTCATCACATATTTGGGTTTTTTTACACCATTGAGAAGAGAGACTCGCAAAGTGTGAAGCATTGAGGACAAGGGAAGAACCCATCCCATTGAGGGGGACTTGTAACATTTACTTGTTTCCTTCACTCGGTGTTATAATATAATAAATCATTATTTAAACTTGTCTTGTCATTAGTTATCTAAAGTTATTTTTTTGCATCAATTGTTATTTCACTTTGTTGTTTAACTACTTTTGTTGCATAGCTATGGATTTTTTCAAGATTTATTCACATTGTCTATTGCTTGATCTAAATATTTATGCGGTCATTTACAGTTGTTAGGGGCTATTACGTCACGGATAGCTTAAGGTATTTTTAGTACACTTGCAAATATTTTTACACTATCAAATGTTGACTCCATGGTGTTTTTAATTACATATTTAAGTCAAGAAATGGCGACTCTGCTTTGGTGTTTTTAATTACGCTTTGGCGTCGACAAATGGTTACTCCCACTATTGTGATTTAGATTCTGTGTGACTAGCAAATTCGGCAACAAGGGTTTTTCTTCGAGTTGTTTTTAGTCTCTTGATATTTGTTTTTCTAACATTTTTTCCTTAATTAGGTCAAAATTATAAATTTTGGAAGTTTTACGGGTGTTTTCCATGGAGTAACATGTACTATTGTGCCATAGATGGAAAAATTTTCCACAACTTACCACTCGAGAACCAAGAAATGCAGAAAATTATAGTTTTTTAGCCCAAATAGTGTGATTTCCCACGAAATCGCACTTATCTACTCAAAAATTATAAGCTCACTCATTTACAAGTTAATGCTTGTGATGGAATTTTTGTTTCGGTGTTTTTTACGAAGCAGCGGGGGTTTGTCGAGGCATTTTTTTTGGGTTATCGACCTCTGTTTCGGCTAGTCTTAGGCCTAGATATGCTTGGTTTGTCTCATTCAAGTAGAATCAAGCCCCCTATGGTTTCAATATACTTCCACCTTTTTAGGAGGAGTTGGGTTGAGTAGGTAGTCACGAGATTTGCGGCGTTTTCAACCATTGTTTCGGGGTCTAATGCATCATTTTTACATATCCTTAAGATGGGTTATTTTTACATCCAAAACTCTCTCTTGATTTTTGTTTGGCCTTTTCCCCTTAGAGTCCAGTTGGTTGCCCTAGGGTTTTCACCTTTAGCCTTATCTTTTGAAGCGAGTTTTTCCCCTACGGTTTTTTCTTTGTTTTCATCATTTTTCGAGTAGTATTAAGTCATTAGATCCCAGGCTCATAGACATTTGATTTTTTAGCCATTTTAGTGTTTTTTGAGTCAATTTTGCCTCCATTGCATCTGGTTTGTTTAAGAACCTTGTTTGGGTTGGGATTTATGCATGTTTAGATGTTTATTTTACTATCATTTCGAGTTTCATTTACATTTTTCAACATTTTTTCTTTATCTTTAAAATAGTAACGTGGGGGATTAATTAAAATAAACACACAACTTGCACACACTCACACGTAAATAGAAAGTATCTTGGTTTACCTTTGTCAAAACCAGAGACATAAAAATCATAATTAATTTATTTTCCACACGGATCCTTTGTTTATCACTCTTTAACCTTTTTCGTATCATTTGTGACTTGCCATCATTGCGCCCCTAAAGCGTTTGTCGCGGAAACTCGAAGGTCTTCAAGCCTAGTTTTACATTAGGACATCTTACTCCACCTTGTAGGGTGCGAGTTAGTCCTCATCGAGTCCCCATTCGGCTACGGTTCTTCTTGTTCATCGAGTTTGTCCTTTTATTCCACTTCTTACGAACCTCATACAACCACCATGTTGAACACCAGATGCGGGTGTGGGAGGCCAACTAGCTAGTGGCTCTCGGCTCTAACACGGAGTCACTTCTAGTGGAACTACTACGGGGAACCATCCGGATACTCCTTTTCTACCTTTTATGGTGGGTTTAATCCTTCCCGATTTTAGCCATTTAATAAATGACCCCCATACTCCATAATGCCGAGGTTGACTGACTATTCTAAACTAAGCTTCCTTCGACATTCCTAAGTTTGAAGGAAACTATAGAGAGGACCACAATAATCATGTCCACTCCTTTCATATGTGGTGTTCATATAATTCCATCATCGATGACTCAGATCACCTTATGTTGTTCCAACACCGCTCAACTGGAGAAAGTCTGCAAAGTGGTATGTTGATCAACTTTGCTGCATCTCATACGCTTTGCAACTCTTACTAAAGTGTTTATGTCATATTACTAGTTACCTCTATTATGATATCGATACCAAGTTTATCGACGCATTTCGTCGATGTACGCACTCGTATTTCGACCATGTCCAAGAATGGCGTAGAGGAAGGAGCTTATCTGAAACTCCTACATTTGATAGCACTAGTCGTCTATATGGATTGGTTTCTTAGAACGCTCCTTAGCCCCCATAGATAGAGGTGTTTCATCTCATTTTCCTTAGTCAGGAAGAAGATCTCTAGGTTGCGTTAAAATATGACTTGATCTACGCGCGAGTACGGTTATGTTTATCTCTTGTTTTACCACATATTCCTAGACCTGGTGGTGCCCAGCGAACTAGGGGGAATATCATGCGGCGATGGTATCGTTGGATCTGTTTCATGCATATGCTCCTCCTCACATAAGTTATGGTTACCCCCCGACCAAGTCCTCCAACACTTATCCCCCTCCACGGCAACTTGTATCTCAGTACAACACGCCTTATGCATTTGTGCAACCACATCGATCGATGCCGAGGGCCAACTATTTATCAACCTGTTTACCCAAATTTTGCCCCATATCGCTTTCTATCGATATGCATAGCTAGCGCTCCGGCCCCTACTGTCATCTGCGCCCCTACCTCAAGTGCCTTCTCGACCTCACTGCTCACAACAACCATGCCTCCTCAAGGTGAGGTGTATGCTCGGCGAGAGCGCGACTAATCAAAAAATTCCAAGAAAAATAATAAGGGGGAAAGGAAACTGAACGAGAAGCATGGGGTAACGGGGTCGCGAGGTAATCAACCAAACACACCCCCAATGGAACCGAGCCTAACACGCAAACAAGCAATAGGGGTGATCAACCCAAGAATAAAAAAGACCCTTCATATGAACAAACCTTGTTTATGTTGTGGTGTAGATGGCCATTATACTACACGATTTTCCCCTTTTTACCCCAGATTCGCGATTGCGGGAAGCCCAAGCAACATCCGAGGAGGATAGAAACGCACCACGTGCTTCCTCCAAACACTACGCGACTCAACCAAATGTGTTCACTAATACTTTCCCTCGGCAAGGATATGTTGTTGCCCAACCACCTCAAGGTTAGGCCACTCCTCAACCTCGGTAGTTTGGTACCCTACGATTACCAAATTCTCATGAAGAATTTTGATGAGGTCAATACCACTAATGTCGACCTTCATACCAGGGTCCCGCCAATATGATAAGAAACCCACTGCTTATGCAACCAAGTCTGAACCAAAGTATCCCTTTGAGTCAATTCGACAAAAATGTTCCATTATAGATCCCTCGACCTAAGATAGAAGTCCTTCCCAATATCAAAAAAGGGCCATTACGTTGAAATGATGTTTATGCCAAAGCCGCCCACACTTACAACATAGTAGATGACTTGGAACGGTTTCTTGCCACCATGTCAAAGTTTGGAAGTTCTCCAAACGTGCCCATCCCAAATAAAAGCTCTTATATCTGCTCTGAGTGTTATGGATACCTCGGTTATCACTTGATTATCTTTGATGTTAACAAGTCGAGCATCCCCCCTTTACCCTCATTCGTTGCCTTCCAAATACAGTCAAGATTCGTCAAATGCTCTTGTACCAACGATGTATCATTGACAAAAGGGGTGCATCCACCTATGTGATGTCATCCTTTGTTTCGAAGAAACTTGGGCCCTTGATACTGTCCTTCTCCACCATCACTTTGCGTGTTTGGAGCAGTCACCCTTCAACCCTTGGCATATTGCGAAATTTTTTTCCTATTACATTTGTAGGAAAGAGCTGTTTGTATTTACATAGAAGTCATTGATGCCCTCTTGGATTATAATATACTCTTGGGTCGTAGATACACCTATGCAATTTCGGATGTCGCATACGCTTGGTTTGTATAAAATGTGCTTCCCCTACAATGGAAAAGATCGTCACGCATTACGAACCAAAGTCTACGACCTCCCCATAATTCCATCATATATTTGGTGGGCTAGTAAGAAATAAGTCGCTCCACTCACCCAGTGTCTCACCTAGATTCTATAAATATTCCTCATTACTTGGTGCATTACCTATTCCACATCACTCCCATTTATGAGCCCATCTCATCGAGTGCTTTCATGTTGCGAACATATCGGGCTAACAAAAAGTGGCCCAGTATGACTGGCAATGTGACACCTTCGCAACTTTGTTGTTTTTCACTCGACACAACCATCGGGGACCATCCCCTCAAGGACCTTCTCCTTCTACTGGTGTCTCTCCCAATATTTTTCAACCAGGAAGAGATCCCCCAAGTCTTAACCATCTAGGAGTCATTCCTCGAGGCCATTAACCTTCGAGGTTAGATACGCATTTTTAATTTGCCCCATCGGAGTCCTTTTTGTGCACCTGCCTATGGCTACATTGAGTTTACCCAATTTGAACCTGGGAGATCCCGATGCAGTACATTTTACCCCCCAATGAATAATCCACCTGGTAAACTTAAACCACTATACCTCTTTAACCCCAATTCAGCGGTCTCCATGACCCCTCCCTTTTCTTCGGTACCACATCCACCTCAAGAAGAATCTACTCTTGTTGTGAAAGCATCCGATGAGGGGGGAAAAGCCATAAAGAAGGAACCTAGAGGACAGAGCTCCCCAATCAACTCCAACTCCATCTAAGCTTCCAAATCTGACACATCCATGAAATTTGTGTGATGTTTTTGGGCATGCCACGATAAACTTGTCCTAAGCTTCCTCTTCTCAAAACATGGTCAACAAAACATTTCATGATTCGATTCGACCAAGAAACTCAAATCTTTGCACAAAAAATCACCCTTGCGCTTTGTTTCAATCATTATAGCCACCATCCCCATAATTTTTCCCATCTCAATGAGGTCTTGTGATACCCTTCACGTGGTTCATGAAAACGAGGCTATTCGTAGTGGATCATCTACTCATCTATTTGTTCATTACCTTCGGAAGAACCGGAGAAATTTTTGCACCTGATTATGATACTCCCCCTGATTTCGAGATGACGGACTCTTGGGTCATTATTCTATATCTTTCATTATCCATGATATCCACGGAGGAACACTTATCAGGGATTCCCATATTGTTCTTGACGAACCTCCTTTGTCGGATACCTATCGGTCTCAACATCGGTATATGTTTCATCTAGTAGCTCTTCGTCTACCCATAGTAGTGATACATATTTGAACCATATTTCTCATGACGATATGCCGGGGAAGTTCCTCCACATCATGTGGTCTCCCCTTCCTACTGATCTGCCCATATTCCATTCGGATGAAGAAATCATGGAAGCCATGCCTATCCACTAGATTTTCCACAGTATGATATGCACCATCATGTGTATTTCCTTTTGCATCACACCCATGATCAATATGTTGTGGAGTCAAAGACTTCATCCACGGTGAAGTCGATTGGTTAAATAACCCCTTACTTGAACCCATGCATTCAAACCACATACACCTTGTGTCCATTACATTGACACCCAATGTTTTAGGTAAGAGGCACCCATATTTGAGAGTCAGGAGAAGAAATTCTCCCCTAACCCTCCTAGTGTATTTGGTAGTTTTGAATCTAGTCCCAGTAATCTTCCCCATTTAGAAGAAACTCTAGGAGGTCCCATGTCACTTCAAATCACTCATAGGGATGATCCACTCAATCATTCCTTCATCTTACATCAACAACCCGAGTCCCTTAGACATTTGTTGTTGACCAACCTCTATTTTTTCTTGGTGAGCACAATTCCATTATCTCAGAGCCACTCTTTGCTATAGTGAAACCATGTATGTGAACCGAGAAATTTAGTCTATTTGATTCATATATGTAGTGCCAAATCATATTGGTAATCCACTATTGTCTTTCTCTAAGCATGTCTACACATTCTTCCCACGAGAAAGATAACCATAATGTAATCAAATGGAAAACCACATCCTCAAAAGGTGTTTAGAGTCCACTATTCTAAATACATTCATTATGGGAAATTTGAGATTTAAAATGGGCCTCCTAAGGAAATTATAAAATAATAGTGGAAAAAAATCAAATAAGATTTGATGACATCATCAAATTTTAGAGGGAAAAATGAAAAAAACTACTTTTTCAACTCATATTTTCAACTTATCTCCCAAAGAGTTTTTACTCAAATTTAGAGTGGGTACTCATTGGATGCAAAGATGTAATTTCTCATCAAGGAGTACCCATGTTGCATACTTTTGATGGGTCCTACTACCGAAAAATGAGAAATGCATGAAAAAACGTGATTGTAATCATGTATTTTTTATGTATTTCTCATTTTTAATCAGTAGGAGTCCTGCAGTATGCAACATGGGTACTCCTTGGATGAAATGTACATTTTTTCATCCAATGAGTGCTCCCACTCGAAAATTTGAGCAAAAATATTAGGAGATAAGTTTAAAATACGAGTTGAAAAAAGTAGTTTTTATTATTTTATTATTTTTTAATATTTTTTACCCTTTTACTTAAAAAATGGTGAATTATCCCCCATGGTTGACATCATCACGTATTGAATCCTATTGGTTCTTATAAAGTGTATTTTTTTTGTGCATTTTTTCTTAGGAGGCCCATTTTAGACCTCAAAATTCCCCTAATGTGGCATGTCCATAGCATGTTTTTAGGAACATATGCCACTATATATTATCACCATCCTCTTGAGAGTTTAGTGCCTATGAGCTAGATGGCTTGAATCCATTTTTTTCAACACTTGGAACACAGATGGCACTCCAAAAATCCTCTAGCTAGGGGCATCATTCCCACCTCTACATGCGGATCACTCCCCTCCATCACATATGTTTGCGGGGAAGTATCCCATGCTTGGGGGGCATGATGGAACCCTCAACCACCTTCTCACTTTATTGTCATAAGTCTCAGCCTGATCCCCTAATGATCTCAGGTATGGTCGATTATCCTCCCATTCCTTGGATAGTTTGTCCTACCGAAAGCCTCTCCCGTCGAACCATATATCATAGATTCTTGATACCATCTATTAAAATAATGCGCTTTATGTGATATCATACTTACCACTTGGTGCCCATGTTTGACTTAGTGGACGGGGATGATTATAGACCTTCTTTTAGTACTTCATTTCTGTATTCCTTTCTTACCTTGATTATTCACCATGAACCATCCTTGCATGAAGCGATAAGGCCATCCTTAGACAAGTAAGTTCACCTACACGAAAGGTCAAAAAATTCTAATTACGATGGTCAATTTTTTCCGATACGATCTCCACAAGATTTAGGGCCTTCTCCTCCTCTCCAAATTCTGACCACAACTCATAGCAAAATGAATCAAAAAATGGAGAAACCACCCTTTTATAGTAAAAACCCCATTTTTTTCCGTCGCCCATTTGCGAAAATACCATAGCTCGGTTTGATGAGCGCGTCAACACCATTGGAAATATCTCATAAAGAAGCGATGTAATGGGTCTTCCTTTTTTTTGGTGATTTGACACTTCACCCGACGACCATTTTTTTCATTAAGTGTCACTTTGCCACCATTGAAAGCTTGAATTTATTCATATGATCCACTTATACTTTGGCATCACTTTGAATTTGTTCTTGTTGTCTCATGTATCTATTTTCATCCCTTACAGACCATTATTTGTTCATTTTTTTATGATCTGCAGGCCTACCTTGTGTGGTAGCATCATCAGAGTCACCCTTGTTCGGAGCATCAGGGTTGTGTCATAATCGCATTCATGGAGTTTGTCCCAAGTACCTTTATCTCCTATTACATTATTCCATAAATCTTTGCATCGCATTCATCATGTGTTTCCCCATTTTGGCCTCCATTCATACCATCCCTCATCCCCGATGGAGTCGAGTAGTTGGTGCCGAGTCGATGATGTTTTTTTACGCTATGACAGGGAAGTCATCCCTCCACTACTCGGTATCCCCTTCGTCCATAATATCCCCGAGTGTCGGTCCATCGATCACTTTACTATGATTCCTTGTGCCTTATTTAAGTATTAATAATTTCCTCACCTATGAAGGGCCTTATTCTATCGACATCAACACATTTATTCCGGAAAGAAAGGACTGAAGGAAGTGTACCCTTGGTTCTAGCTTCCATTCTTTTTTAGTGCCTCGGATCAAGAAAAAAGGGAATCATCATTTGCCCTTTGACTTAGTTGTTTCTCATCTGCTAGACCTCAACTCATTATCGCATGATTGAGATTCGTATACTTGATGGTCGGTGATCCGACAAATTGTACCGGTGATTACGGGGTGTGTGTGAGATATTTCAAACCTCATGAGGGGGTGGCCCTTTAGGTAGCCCCCCACATGCAGAGATGACCTCATATTATGCTACAACCTCATGTCTGCGAGTCTCGCGGATTTGATGGATTCGGTTTGACCACTTGTAGTGCACTAAAACATGCATCACATTGGGATGATCCATTCGGATCTTGAGCCCTTTCATGTTTAGCGGGGGTTTTTTTGTTGTTATGCCCACACCTCTCCCCACTTTTCATATGGGAGGGGCATTATGTCTCATGTACTCGGATGTTATTGCATTTAGTCTTGACCCATGTTCTTCCCCAGGAACATTATGTCATGTGGGATTCCTCTATTATTTTTTCGGTCCATTAATGCTAGCATGTCATGTATCATACATTTTTAGGTCCCTATATTGCTAGCATAGTCCCTTATTGTTGTTTTTTATAACCCCCCTTATTTTTATTGTTGTACCCTTATAACTTCAATATTGTTATTATTGTGCCCCTTATAAATTATTATTGTTAGGTCGGCTAGGATTATATTGCGACTCCATGGTACGTATTATATATAGAAGGGAGGTTTTTGTTATTTGTATCATCAAGAATTCTTCATTTATGTAATGAAAAAGGAGGTTTCCCCTTGAAGTGGCTTATTTCTAGGGTGTTTATCTCTCTTTTCTTCTATTTTTGGGCTGGTTTCATAACATTTGGTATCGAGCTTTGGATTACTAGGGGTTTGTTTGCTCCAAACTAGTCATTGTGGGAATTTCGCTATAATTTTTTTTCTACGAAGGTTCGGAAGCTAAAAATATTTACTGAGAGAAAAGATGAAATCTTGAGAACATCTTGTAAAATTTTTAGATCTTGGTTCGCAATATTTTTCGGAGATATGATCTGTGGAAGTTAGGTTTTTTCGGGCTCTTGAATTTCACCTAAACGGGGTCATCGTGGAATTTTCACTATAACTTTGTTTATACGAAGGGTCGGAAGCTGAAATTTATAAAGAGAAAAGAAGAAATCTACGAGGAACGTCGTCTAAAAAATTTCAGATCTTGGTTCGCAATCTTTTCGGGAGATATTGTCTATGGAAGTTAGGGGTTGTTTTTAGGCTCCCGAGTTTCATCTCAAATAGGTGACCATGGGAAAATCATCATAACTCTCTTTCGAGCATCGGATTGGAATTCTATAAAAATTAAAAAGAAAGTGCACAGAAAAGCAGCTTCTTATCTATCAATTTCGAGCTAAATGTGGAAATAGTGATGAGGTGACATGTCGTACAAGTTCGCTCTACTTTGAACTAGTCCATCGTTAGGTCATTATCAGGAGATTGGGCATAACTTTGACTTGAAGAATCCAAATCGGAGTCGGACCTACCGCATTCGAAAGAAGCAGAGGGCTACTACGGGGCTGAATTTAAGGTATTGAAGATATGAAACCACAAAGATAATTCGGTTTCAACATTGAGCTCCTCAAATGCAAGAAAAAATGTGTGTAATTTTTTTCGAATTTCATAAGTCTTGTGTGAAAAATCGGTTTGAAGTTATTCCAAGGGCATATTAAAGCACAAATATTAGTATTGGGTTCTAAAATGGTACCTAAAAATAATTCAACACCATTAAGCATTCGAAGGCTCTACTATGACTCATGAAGAGGAAGAAACGCAACATGACATATCAAAATTACAAGAGCAAGTGCACCAATTTTTCGCTCTCGCAAAGAGAAACAAAAAATGAAATGGAAGTTTTTGAAGAAAGGCATGGAAGCTAAGATGGATGTTTTGAGGAAAAGCATGGAAGGTTTGAAGAATGGCATGGAAGCTAAGATGGATGGCATGGAAGCTAAGATGGATGACATGGGAGCTAATATCGATGAAAAAAATGAAAGACAACTATGGAAGACATGAAGAATGATAAAAAAACATACATGGACGGTTTGATGACAAGGTTAATATAAGAAATGATTCCTAATGAGTGGAAAGATAGTAGAAGAAACTCATGATGAGAAAAAAATAAATGTTAATCGTGATTTCATAAACTCTAATGTTGGATTGAGGAACTCACCATATTCAAAATATGGATATGAGGAAGTTTGATGGAAAGGATCCAGTAACACGGATACTACTAATGGAGCAATATTTTGATCTCAATAATGTGGAAAACACACAAAAGGTACGCATTGCAACTTTACATTTTAGAACAAAATACATTTTTATGGTATCGATGGCTTTTTCTCCCGTAAAAAAATTGTCACTTGGTCAATTTTTTATGGCTGAAATGATAGCACATTATGAGGATACAAAGAGAAATGCTTTTGTTAGCCAATTGATAAATCTCAAACAAAAGTGTTCGGTGGTGGAGCACATTGAGGACTTCAAAAATTGAATATAAGAGTAGCTGATATTCTAGAGGAACATAAGATTAATGTCTTCATAGGGACTTTAAAAGATAACATCCAACATGAAGTTTGCGTTTGGGAGCATGATTCATTGGAGAAGGAATTCGAGTTGGCAAGAAAAATTGAATGTAAAATTATGGTGGCAATGAAGCCTACCACTCACATCTATAAATATGGAAGTGTTGCTACTCTAGAATTCCACAACCTACAAGGTTGACACCACAACAATTGGAAGAAAAAAGATCAAAGGGGCTGCTGCTACGAGTTGTGATAGAAAATAAACTAAAGGTCATAAGCGTGTTGAGAAGAAAGTTTTTTACATAGATTGTGAAGAGGAGGAAGAAAATGAACAAGAAACTTCAAAAGAAGAGGATATACACGAGGAACCAACCCTATAAGAAGAAGAAATGAGTACTGACCATATCGTGTAATGCACTAGGCACAAATTACTGCTCCTAAAACTCTCAAGATAGAAGGACATATCAAGAAGAAAAAGGTAATAGTTTTGATTGATTTAGTTAGTATCCATAATTTTTATTCATTGTGAGGTAGCCAAGGAATTTGTTTCTTTCATATACCCGGCACCGAATGTCAAGTGATGGTTGCAAATGGAGAAATATAAATTTCTCTAGAAAATGCCATAATATCAAGCTAACCATGGGGGGGATATGTATTGAATAGTCCAATTCTTTCCATTCCAATAGGGAGGTGTTGATGTTGTACTATGATTACAAAGGTTACAATCTTTGGGGGACGATACCTTTTAATTTTCAGGGGGAACTTTTCTTTCATTTTTTTTTAGAAGGAAAGGAAATTGGACTACGGGGTATTGCGGGGAAGCTAAGAAAGATAATAAATCTCTAATGTCATGAAAAAAGCTTACGAATAAAGAACAACGAGGCGTAATTTCACAATTATGCTCAATAGAAGTTCCAACATCAAAATCATATATTTCTCCGAGATCTCCAAAAAGTCTTGGACAATCATTCCAAGGTGTTCGAAACTCCCAAAAGGACTCCACCTATTCGCGATCATGATCATGCTATTCATTTGATTACGGAAGTGTTCCTCCAAACATCAAGCCTTACGGATATCCTTATGTCCAAAAGAGCGAAATTGAATGTATGATTGTATAAATGTTATAGGTTGGTATAATTCAACCTAATCAAAGTTATTTCTCTACTCCGGTAGTATTGGTGCATAAGAAGGATGGATCATGGCGCATGTACGGATTATAGGGAGCTCAATAAGCTCACTGAAGTAAAGAATAAATTTCCCATTCCTATGATTGATGAATTATTAGATGACTTACATGGAGCAATTTATTTTACCAAGTTGGATCTTTGTTTAGGATATCATCAAATTAGAATGAATACGGGAACATATTCCGTCAAGACATTCTAACTCATGAGGGTCATTATGAATTCTTCATCATGCCTTTTGGCCTTACGAATGCACCTTCTACATTTCAAGGGTTGATGAATTCCATTTTTCAAAGCCTTCCTTAGAAAATTTGTGCTAGTATTTTTTTGATGGCAAACTAATCTCTGACAAGTCTTGGAAGGATCATGTTCAACATGTTGACGGAGGTGCTCAAGCTATTGGAGGAGAAACAATTATATGCAAAAAGCATCCAAATGTGTCTTTGGAGTACAAGAGGTGGAATATACTGGGTCATATTGTATCTCACGAGGGTGTTAGGGTAGACCCTAACAAAATTAAATCCATTAAGGAATGGAAAGTCCCCACGACCATAAAGCGAGTTGCAAAGGATTTCTCGGAGTTAACAAGGTATTATCGCAAGTTTGTTAAGAATTATGGGAGAATAGAAACACCTCTAACAAAATTATTGAAGAAAGTATGAATTTTTATGGACTCCTGAAGCAAGTAAGGCCTTTGAACATATTAAAGAGGCAATGTGACTAGCACCGATGTCAGCTACTCCGGACTTCACAAAACCTTTATTATGGAATGTGACACCTCGGGAAATGGAATTGGTGATGTTTTAATGCAAGAAGGAAGACCCATTACTTTTGAAAGTCACATGATGAAAGGAAAGTATTTACATAAAGCTATTTATGAGAAGGAAATGTTGACAATACTACATGCACTAAAGAAATGGTGACCTTACCTAATGGGAAGACACTTCAAGATAAAAAATGATCATGATAGTCTTAAAAATTTTTGGAACAAAGACTATCTTCGAGGAAAGAGAGGAAAAAAAATGGGTCATAAAGATGTTGGGTTATGACTTTGGAGATCATCCTAAAGAAAGCGGAAGCTAAATATTGACTGACGGATGAACTCTCAAGAGAGGATGAAGAGGTGGAATCATTGCATTGTGCCATTTCTATTATCAAGCTGGATTGGATAATAAAAGCAAGGGATGAAGGGAAGAAGGAAAAAGAAGTGTGGAGACTCATTCAAAAGTTACGGCAAGATCCTAGTACATATGATACATTTAGTTGGAAAAATGATTCCTTATGGTGCAAAAAATCGCTTATATGTTTGCAAGAATTCCCAACTATATTATTTTATAATTGCACACTTTTCCTTTGGGAGGACACTCGGGATTTTTTAAAAACTTACCATAGTGTGAAGAAATAATTTTTTTGGGATGGCCTTAAATCTGATATTCAAAAGTTTGTGGCGAAATGTTTGGTTTTGCCGACCAAAATAAAGTTGAAGCAATTAAGACCTTGAGTCTTCTACAACCTTTATCCATTCCAAGTCAAAATTGGGAGGAAATTTCAATGGATTTTATCATAGGTTTACCTAAGTTTGAAGGAAATAGTGTCATCATGGTGGTAGTTGATAGACTTACTAAGTATGTGCACTTTTGTTCATTATCTCATCCATTTAAAGCAAGTATAGTTGCTTTGCATTTATGGAAACAATTCAAAAAGAAAGCTACATGGAAACCCAAAGATTATTTGAAGTGATAGAATCCCATTTTCATGGGAAATTTTTTTTGACGAATTATTTTCTTATTTGGGTACTCAACTAGCTCATAGCTCATCTTATCATCCTCAATCCAATGGTCAAATTGAGATAGTGAATAAATTTTTGAAAGTATATCTTCGTTGTTTTGTATTTGATAAGAAAACACAATCGGTCAAGTGGTTACTTCTCGCTGAATGGTGGTATAACACTTCCTTCCATACGCTATGCAAAAATGACCCCATTTATGGAACTTTATGGATATCATCCACCATCATCACATCTTCTTTAAGAGAAAATTCTAAGGTTCAAGCGGTGGAAGATCACATCGAGCATCAACAGAGAAGTTCTCCAACTCTTAAAGGATAACCTAAATTTGGCACAAAATCAAATGAAAAAAAGAGCGGATCAACATCGTAGAAAGAGAAGTTTTTGATGTGGGAAGCTGGGTATTTTTACGGCTACAACCATACAAAAATGTCCCTCAAGCAAGTTAAGAAGGATAATAAATTAATGCCAAAGTACTATGGTCCTTACAAGGTGTTGCAAAATATTGGTACTATGGCATACGAATTGGAGCTTCACAGCACAACTTCACGAGTACATCCCAATTTTCCATGTTTCATGCTTAAAAGAAGGTTATAGGGGAAAAAACTTCTAGTTCAAACAATATTTCCCGAACTTGATGAGGAAGGAAAAATCATATTGCAACCCTAAACAGATCACGGAAAGCAGAGAACTAGACAACTACGAAATCAATCAATTTTAGAGTATCTCATCATGTGAAAGAACTTACCCCTTTGAAGATTCTACATGGGAGGATTAGAATTTTATACGAAGCATGCTAGAAGCTATCTCAGCGTTGAGTACAACACTATAAGGAGAGGGGCATGTTAGGGTCCCTATATTACTAGTATAGTCCCTTATTTTTATTAGTATAAACCCCTTATTATTATTGTTGTACCCTTGTAACCCCAATATTTTTATTATTGTGCCCTTGCATTATTATTTTTGAGGTCGGCTAGGATTATATTGTGACTCCATGGACTCTTATATATAGAAGGAGGGTTTTCCATTTGTATCATCCAAGAATTGTTCATTTATGTAAGGTAAATGAGGTTTCCCCCTCAAAGTGGCTTATTTCTAAGGCGTTGATCTCTCTTTTCTTCCAATTTTTGGGACTTTGGTTTTCATAACATACAATATACATTTTATAGCTTAGTCCCACTACTATTGGGCTCACCATTATTATTTGTACTTTTTCATCTCGGTGAGTATGAGTATGCCTCCCCCCGCCTCATTAAGAACATGTACTCCAACATAAAAGAGGAGGCTTGTATCATTTTGTAGGTCTCTACCCCTCAATTATTGTCCTCTCTCGCTTCACTTCATCTAGGGTCTCTCTCTCTCTTCGACTCTCCTTCGGTGTCTAGTGATTGTGTTCTTACAACGTACTTTGGTGATACGATTTTCTCGTAACATTTGTATGTTGGGGGGAAATTTGTTATCACAAAAAATTGGTCATCTAACCATTTCTAATTAGATGGATCGAAGTATACCATGTAAGACCAATTTTACTATCAAATAAAATTTCTTTCACTATAAAAAAATAGTTTAATAAACCATATTTTATTAAGTTATTTACGGTTAAAACAAGAAACCCCATGAGGAATAATTAAGTGAATCATTATTTATTTGATTTTCCTCTAGGAATAATTAATTAAACCATTGTTTAAATAATATTCTTGGTTACTTTAAACCCAATTATGATAAATAATTAGATAAATCATTATTTTTTCTTATTTTTATTTATGAATAATTAATTAAATCATTAATTAGTTATTATTCCTTGTTAAATTTGACTAAATTACCTATGAATAATTAAACAAATGATTATTTGCTTATTATTAAGTAACTATATTCTTGAAATGACAATAAATCATTTATTTGTTTATGTTATAAATAAAGGTATTTAACCAATTTAAATACTTTTTTCCCTCTAACAAAAATATAATAAAATATTCCAAGTGGTTTAGATCTAGATCTTGGTTAATAATATTTTATTATTTTCCAGTATTGAGGATAACTCAATATTTTGTTATAAATAGGAGAGTTTTTTCCATTCATTCTTAGCTTTGATCATTCTCATTGTCATTGTCATTTTCTTCTAGCCATTTGAGCTCCCACTTGAGTTCATCGTATGTTGGAGTTTTATACACCATTGTGTGAGAGAGACTGCGCAGTTGAAACAGTGAGGACAAATAAGAACCCATTCCATTGAGGGGGGACTCATAGCATTTATTTGTTTCCTTCACCAAGTGTTAGAGAATTGGTAGAGTGTTGGAGAATCTCATGAGAGATTTTATCAAATACTCCTTAAGAAAGGAATTACTCCAAAATATATGATTTCTACTACATAATACATCCATTACAATGATATTCAAGTATACGATACTTTTCACATGAGTATTTTTAGGTGTTTATGCCAACAATTTTTTTATAATTATATTATTTTTCTTTTTAATTACCTGGTAGCTTACATATTACCCGAAAACTGACTAGAAGCGAGGCATATTTCATAATTATGGTAAAAATACATTAATTATTTCTATATGCACCACCCTAGGTACCTCATATTATACTCCCTAGGTACATTACTTTCCATCCTCATTTGTATGTTTCATCCCCAAAACATGGAATTAAGACAAATAATATGACATACTAAAGAAAACATCATCAATCGATACCATGCTCCAACATCAATCTATCTTAGTGAAACGAGGAAATGGGATCCAACTATGGTATTTCCTCCTCATTATTTATTCTAGTTTCTCCTTGGAATCCATGTCTCATTATGTTACTCTAATAGTTCAATGAATTTCTATTATTCCTCCATGTGCCTCCATGTCGAGTTTCCTTTCTAGTTCCATCTTGAGCCATAGTAAGTTTGATGGTGCTCTACTCTTGCCTTGATGATTTTTTTTATTTGTGGTGTGGGTGATGATATATAAAAACTTTAGCTAATTATTCCTCTTCCTTTGACTCCTCGACATATTTTTTCCTTCAATTATTCTTCCTTTTTATTCCCTTCTTGGGGATTTTCTTCATTTGGTTTTTGAGGTCTCTTCTTCTAATCCAAACTTGGACTCTTTATATGATGTGTAATTAGGTATGATAATTTTTTTCCCTATAAGAACTTCCAATGCCCCCTTTCAACCCTTCTTTCTTAGTAAGATAAATATCCTACAATGTAGTTTAGTTTTTCTTGTCAAATATCCTCAAAAAACTTCTTTTGTACATTAATAGTAACTATATCAATTAAGTGCATATAAGGATATCCCAAAAGAATATCCATATCATCTATATATATATAGCATACAAATATAAATGAAACACATATGTATACATGTTAATATTTAAATATTTAAAAAAATTGAACGTTTTCTCCCTTAACATGTGTGATTTAAATATGTTTTTGAGGAAATTGGAATAGTTTTAGTTAAGTTAAACATTCATGAGATTATGCTCATAACTACGATTGATAGAAACAATTCATTTTATCTCATTGAATACTTCCATGAACCTATAATATGAAGTTGTGACATGAAAATAAATCTCTAGTGCTCTTCTTATCCTTCTTCACAACATGAGAGACACATGTCTAAAAATAATTTTTCATACTCTTCATCGAGAAGTACCATTATCTTAACACGAGTTAAACAAATTCCACCAAATGATGACAAAAACCCTTAAATTCCTACCTACTCAAAATTTCCACATCTTTCCCCATAATAACTTTGTTATGTTTATGTAATATTCAATATTAGGATCATTATATTTTGTTGAAAATTACATATTGATTGTAAAGAGAAAAATAAAACTAGGGTTTTAAACATAACCACTTACATTGTAATGGAGCTTGTTATGTTGTTCGACTAGTGGCTAAAGTAAAATAATCATAAAATATACCATACTTCTCATATTGGCTGTTATGACTCTAATTATGAAATATTATGAATTCTATAGATCTAGTAGCACATTTTTAACTAAAAATTATTGCACTCAATCAAAATATATTTGATTTGTCAACCTTTCAACTATCGAGAAAACAACCTTAAAAAAAATGTTGATATTAAATCAACAATATCTCCACTTCTCGATCTTCATATATACCACTATATTCGAAAAATTTCACATAAAACATTTTTAGAAATTGACTTGAATAATACCATCCTCATTTTTCCTTCTAAAATTTACTAAAAGAAAGAAAATAATCAAATTAAAAAACCAAAAAAATTCTCTCACTTTGCGACCAAGAAAGAGATCTATTACCCATTGTAGTAAACCTTGGTATATAAAAAAAATCAAAATACGAAATATCAACACTTAATGTTGAGAATAAAACCAAAAAGTATATTTTAAGAAAAATACTTCAACATTCACTCCATAAACAACACAAGGATATAGAAAAGAACCCTTAAGGTATAGTAATGCCATCAAATACTCTCTATGGAAGGAATCACTCCAAAAGATATGTTTGTTACAAAACAATGCATCTAATACAATGATATGTGTAGGTATACTTCCCATGAGAATTTTTAGACGTCTATGACAAAGTACCCCTTATTATCTATATATTTTTTTAATCACGTAGTTGACCTATTTATTAACCATTAACTACCAAGTGGGTGTATTCCTTAATTATGGCCACATTATGTTCATTATCCTCTTAGGTACCACCCCAAATACCCCATATTATCCTCGCTATATGCATTATACATTAGATGTCTCATTTTTGATGTATTCTTGTGTTAGATACTTTTCCTTTGGTATGGTTCATAATATTGTAATAGCCCTCGTGAAAACTCCATATTATCCTCGCTATATGCATTCTGATTAGATGTCTCATTTTTGATGTATTCTTGTGTTAGATACTTTTCCTTTGGTATGGTTCATAATATTGTAATAGCCCTGGTGAAAATAATAACCATGGTTGTGGGATACATATTTCAGAGTTGAATGTTGGGCAAAAATATCCTAGTGTGGGTGTTCATATGGTTTGTTATATGGTTTATTATGGCTATGGAAATTGGAAAAAGGAAATGGCTAAGGATTTGGAAAGGCAAAAGTGGCATTTATTGGCATTTATTTATGAAAATAATGGAAAATAGGAGAAAAACGAAGGTGAAAGGTCACATGTTGCATGTGAGGAGGAGAGTAGAAGGAAAATAATGGAAAATTTAGAAGAAATTAGAGATCTCATTACTAAAAAGTCATATGAGGATCAATTCATGGCTTTTGATGAGTTCGATTTTTGGAGCTCTCTCTCTCTATTCTCTTTCTACGATACTCTTGGACCACGAGAGTTTTCTTGGACGACTCTTGGAGGAGTGTAGCATACTTCGAATTTTGGAGCGAGAAGGAAAAGGAAGAGTGGGGAAAACAAAGAGGGAATTTGGATCAACAACTATAATGGGTTTTTATTGGACGTTGCTTGAGTTGCATGTATGATTCCCTCACTATTTTTGGCATGCGTGGCATATGCATGTGGTCTCTTGGTCATGATCTATCATTAACATGAATGATTTCCTGGATTGACATTGGTTTTTCTGGCCTTTTCATTTCTTGGATAGCCATGGTGTTGTGGGGTTCATTTCCTTTTGTTTAATGGTTGGTTCTCATGTTCCTTTAGTTGTGGGTTGGGTTACTAGTTCACGAAGCCTTGGTTGGACAAATGCTCTAGAACCCTTTGTAGTAGCTTGGGTTGAGTTACTAGTCTTGGAGCCTTGGTTTAAAAAAAATGATCTTGAGCCCTTGGTGGATTTAGTTACTAGTCTGTTGAAGGCTTGAAATTCTTTGTCTCAAAATTGGGGGAAAGACACCGAGTCTAGGAACTTAAAGCAATTAGTTTTCCATTTGAAATGGTGGATTCGACTAGTGAGACTAGGTCTGGTTAACTTCTCTCTATCTTTCTTGGATTAAAGTATGCTCTTTTCTTACCAATAGAGAAGAGGAAGTCAGGGATCATTTATTCTTGTTGATCATGCAATAAAGTGATCCTTAAGCTAATACGGGGCTCAACTATTACTGGGTACCTATAATACTAGTGTGTACCACTTATTTTTTTATTGTTAGTGTGGGCCCCTTATTGTTATTTTTATTGCCCATGTAGTCCCCATATTGTTATTATTGTTCCAGACAAAGCCCTATCGTTATTGTTGTCATTTACATTGTTATTGTTATGTCGGCTAGGATTATATTTTAGATAAAAGTACTTTTAGATAAATCCCATCATCGAGATTAGGTCGATGTTTCGAACCATCTAATTTGGTTCATCCTAGGGACAAGGTGGAAAGAATAATCGATCTTGATGAATAAATAGTGGAGATGCATCATTGCAGAAATAGCCGTTGAGAACTAGTTGTTAAGAACTAGATGTTTTAAGACTATTTTGTTAAGAACTAGCCATTAGAAAAAGTTAGTTAATAAATTAATTAATTAAATAAAAATTATTACAAATGAGTTAATAAATTATTAAGTAATTAAAATATGTAATAGGGGAGGAGGAAAGATTTTAGTTTAATAAATAAAATAAAATAAAATATAATTAATTAATTAATTGTTAAGATAATCAATAAATTAATTTAAATAAGAAATAAACTAAGTTACCTAAAAAGGAATTAGGGGAAAGGGAAAATTTTTATTAACTAAATAAATAAGTAAGTAAATTAAATAAAAAATCTTAAGAGGGGGTTTATAAATTATTAAAATAAATATAATAGGTAATAGGGAGGGGTAAAAATTATTAATAAATGAATAAAATAAATAAATAAATATAATTAATTAATTAATTAAAATAAAATAAAATAAATGAAATAATGTAAAATAAGGTAAATAAAATAAAATAAAATAAAGTAAATAAAAATAAAAAATAAATCAATAAAAAAAATAATAATAAAACATTAATTAAACAAAATTACTTGGGCGAAGCTGAGGGCCCAACTCTTACGTAATTTCCAACACATCGGCATGCTTGCGATTCTTAGCATGTTGTTCAATTTTGAGTCACCTCCCTTAATTTCCTATGGTGGAAGTGATCTACCTTAGCAATGACCTTTGAGTCTTCAATACAAACATGGTTGAAAGATTTTTCCACATGTTCGACAAAGAGCGAAGAACGGGACCAATTATTTCTAATATCGCAACATGCTCCCTCATTCTCTGTCTAATGGATCGACATGTTTCGCCTATATAGGGAGTTCCACAAGAACAAGGGAATCATGTAAACCCTTTTCATGTCCTTAGGTCGATAGAGTCTTTAACGGACCCCAAGAGAATTTCTAATAGTGCAAAGAGGTTTGAAGAAGAGCTGAGATAATATTTCTCGTAAGGACATGGGCAATTTTGTCCATTGTCCCCTTAATAAATGGGAGATGGACCTTGGAAATAGGATCCACTCGAGTGGATTTTCCACTCAATACTTTATATGCCTTACGAAAGGCTTTAAGACCGTAAAATCTAATGTTACCATTATTTTCAAAAACATCAAGAAGATGGGATTTCTCTGCGATTCAAGGAGTTTTTCGTTAGAATTCTAAGAGCACGAGTCGCAAGTGTATACGGGACACCAAATTTTTGAGCAAGGAAAATGATGGGACCCAACATGAAGATCGCGTTCCATGTGAGGTCTTTTTGCGAAAAACTTGGTGAAAATGGAACCATCCTCATTCCTTGAGAGAAGGATATGAAGGAAAGGGAGGCAACCATCTACCTCCCACTTCCATCGTGAACTTGATGGAATCGACATAGCGAGTTCGGTGCCCAAGGAACATATCTAGTTTCTCCCGACCATGGGCAGGATGACACAAGTATCATCCATGAACCTATTCCACTTCCTAGGGAAAAATTTAGCGAGAGGCAGGGCCTTAGATTCAAAATCCTCCATAAACAAGTTAGCAACAATGGAAGAAAGAGGGAGCCCATCGCAACACCACGGGTTTTTTCTCATAAAAAATCACCTTGAAAAGCGAAGAAAGTCGAGGTGAGAGGTAGAGGCTAATCAATTTGGAAAGGGTGTCCTCATGGGAGATCAGTCGGACTCTTATAGATAGAAAGGAAGTTTTTTCATTTTGTATCATCCAAGAATTGTTATTTGTATGTAATGTAAGGAGAGTTACCCCTCTAAGAGGCTTATTTATAAGTCATTGATCTATATTTTCTTATGTTTTGTGAGATGGTTTCATAACATTTGGTATGAGAGCTTTGGATTCTAGGGTTTCCTACTACAAACATGTCATCTTGGATTTCTTACTATAACTTTTTTTCTACATATTTTCGAAGCTAAAAACAAAAACCCATTTAAGCCTAAATCTTGAGGAACTTCGTGTAAAAAATTTAGATCTTGGTTTACTATAGTTTTTAGAAATATGGTGAGGAAGTTGAGGTTTTTTGCAAGCTCTAGAATTTAATCTCAAACGGGTGGATGAGGGAGAAATCGTCATAAATTTAATTTCAAACATTAGATTTTTAATTCAGTAAAAAGTGGTTGAAATTTCACGAGACTATATTTATTTTTTATCGATTTCAAATTTGAAGGAAAAAACAAAGACATGCATCATGTCCGTGACAAGTTAAACTCTACTAAATCGATCCTATAATTAGGTCATTGTGGGAGATTGGGCATAACTTTTGCCATGAAGAATCCAACTCGAGTTCGACTTGTGGCATTGGAAAAGAAGACCCGAGAGAGCTACTATAATGCGAAGCTAAAATATTTATAATAAAAAATCAGAGATATACATAAGTTTTCAATAGCAAGATTCTCAAAATCAAGAAAAAATGGCCTTTTAAAATTGCATAAATTTTGTTTGAAAAATCAGTTTGAAGGGATTCCAAGGGAATATTGAAGCATAGATATTAGTATTGGGTTCTAAAATGGCCCCTAAGAAGAATTAAACACCCATTAAGCCCTTAGAAGGCTCTATTATGACTCATGAAGAGGAAGAATTGTAACATGATATATCAAAATTACAAGACCAAGTGCACCAAATTTCGCTCTCACAAAGAGCAACAAAAAATGAAATGGAAGTTTTGAATAAAGGTGTTGAAGCTAAGATGGATGGTTTGAAGAAAGGCATGGAAGCTAAGATGGATGGTTTGAAGAATGGCATGGAAGCTAAGATCATTATATAGAAGCATTGATTGAAGGTTTGAAGGAAGGTATGACAAATTTACTACAATAAAATAATCCTAATGATGAAAAGGTAAGAGAGGAAACTCATGCTCAAGACATAATAACAATAATCATGATTTGCTAACCGTAACATTGGATTGAAGACCCACCATATTCCAAAGATCGATATGAGGAAGTTTGATGGCAAGGATCCGGTAACATGTATACTACAAATGGAGCAATAACTTGAGCTCCATAATGTGAAACACACATAGAAGGTACGCATTGAAATTTTATATTTAGAACAAAATCAGTTTGTATGGTATTGATGGCTTTGTTATCATAAACCACTTGTCACTTGGACAATTTTTATGGAGGAAATGATAGCACATTATGAGGATACAAAGAGCAACACTTTATTTAGAAAATTGATAAATATCAAACAAAAGGGTTCAATGATGGAGCACATTGAGGACTTACAAAAATTAAATGTAAGGGTAAAATATATTCCAGAAAAAACAGGATTGATGTATTCATAGGGACTTTAAAAGATAACATCCAACATGAGGTTCTCCTTTGGGAACCTGATACATTGGAGAAGGCATTCAAGTTGGAAAGAAAAATTTAAAGAAAAAATATGGTGACAAGGAAACCTACCACTCACAACTATAAATATGGAAGTGTTGCTACTCCCAACCTTCCAAAACCTACAAGGTTGACACCAGAGCAATTGGAAGAAAAAGAGCAAAAGGGCTTTGTTACAGTTGTGATAAAAAATACACTAAAGGTCATAAGTTTACTGAGAAGAAATTATTTTACATAGATTGTGAAGAGGAGGAAGAAAATGAACAAGAAACTTCAAAATAAGAGGATATACACCAGGAACCGTCCTTAGAGAAAGAAGATATGAATCCAACCATATCTTGTAATGCATTGGTAGGAATTACCACTCCTCAAAATCTCAAGATAGAAGGACACATCAAGAAGAAACAATTAATAGTGTTGATTGATTCGAGTAGTACCCATAATTTTATTCATTGTAAGATAGCCAAGGAATTGAATTGCTTCCTATATCTAGCGCTGAAGTGTCAAGTGATGTTTGCAAATGGAGGAACTATAAATTTCTCTAGAAAGTGCCATAATATCAAGATAACCACGGGGGAATATGTATTGAATATCCCAATGCTTTCCATTCCAGTGGGTGGTGTTGATGTGGTACTAGGAGTTCAATGGTTACAATCTTTGGGTTTGATAACTTTTAATTTTCAAGAACTTTTCTTAAAAAAAAATTGGGAAGGAAAGGAAGTTGAATACGGGGTATTATGGGGAAACCAAGAAGTACAATCAACTCTAATGGCATGAAAATCTTCTAAACAAATAAAAATGAAGCGCATGTTCACAAAACTATGTGCACTAGAGTTTTAAACATCGAAATGATCTATTTCTTCATATCTCAAAAAGTCTTAGACAATCATTCCATGGCATTTCCGAGACTCCCAAATGCCTCCCACCTATTCGTGATCATGATCATGCTATTCATTTGATTCTTATAAGTGTTCATCCAAACATCGTCTACGTATATATCATAAAATAATGACATTGAACGTAGCTTTGTTAAAATGCTAGAGGCCTGTGATAATTCAACCTAGTCAAATTTATTTCTCTACTCAGTAACATTGGTAACAAGAAGGATGGATCATGGTGCATGTGTCTGGATTATAGGGAGCTCAATAAGCTCACTATTAAAGATAATTTTCCCATTCCTGTGATTTATGAATTATTGGATGAATTACATGGAGTAATGTATTTTACCAAGTTGGATCTTCGTTCAAGATATCATCAAATTAGAATGAAGATTGAAGATATTCTGAAAACAACATTGCTAATTCATGAGGGTCATTATGAATTTTTGGTCATGCCTTTTGGCATTACCAATGCACCTTCTACAATTCAAGGGTTTATGAATTCCATTTTCAAACCCTTCCTTAGAAAATTTGTGTTAGTATTTTTGATGATATAATAATCTACAAAAATTATTGAAAACTGACTATGTTCAACATGTCGATGGTGCTCAAACTATTGGAGGAGAAACATTATATGCAAAAGCTCTCCAAATGTTTCTTTGGAGTCCAAGAGATGGAATATATGGGTAATAATATCTCCCCATATTGGAGGTAGACCCTAACGAAATTGGGTGCCACAAGGAATGGAAAATCCCCATAACCCCAAAGGACTGGTGAGGATTTGTCAAAGTAATAGGTATTATCGCAATTTTGTTAAGAATTATGAGAGAATAAACTCCTCTATTAACATTACTAAAGAAAGATGCATTTTCTGACTTGCATACAAGAAACTAAGGCCTTTGAACATCTTAAAGAGGCAATGTGCCTAGCACCGATCTTAGCTACGCCAGACTTCACAAAAACCTTTATTGTGGAATCTGATGCCTCAGGAAATGGAATTGGTGTTGCTTTAATGCAAGAAGGAAGACCCAATGCTTTTGAAAGTCATCCAATCAAAGGAAATTATTTACAGAAAGCTATTTATGAGAAGGAAATGTTGGCAATACTACATGCACTAAAGAAATGACGACCTTACCTAATGGGAAGACACTTCATGGTAAAAACTGATCATGATAGTCTTAAATACTTTTTGGAACAAATACTATCTTTAGAAGAGCAGAAAAAATGGGTCACAAAGATGTTGGGTTATGAATTTGAAATCATCTACAAAAAGGGAAGCTAAATGCTATTGCAGATGCACTATCAAAAAAGGATGAAGAGGTGGAAGCATTTCTTTGTGCCATTTCTGTTATCCAACTATATTGTATAACCGAAGCAAGGGATGAATGTAAAAAGAATGAAGAAGTGTGGACACTCATTCAAGGTAAAGAAGATCCCACATATCGGATACATTTAGCTAGAAATTTTATTCATTATGGTACAAAGATCGCTTATATCTTTGTAAGAATTCCCAACTAAAACAAAATATTCTTTTGAAATTTCACACCTCTCCCTTATGAGGGAACTAATGATTTTAAAAAAATTACCACAGGGTCAAGAAAGATTTTTTTTGGGATGGCCTTAAATATGATATTCCAAAGTTTGTGGCAGAATGTTTGGTCTGCCAACAAAATAAAGTTGAGACAATTAAGACCCTAGGTCTGCTACAACCTTTATCCATTCCAATTCAACGTTGGGAGGAAATTTCAATGGATTTTATCACAGGTTTACCCAAGTCTGAAGGAAAGAGTGCCATCATGGTGGTAGTTGATATACTTACCAAGTATGCATACTTTTGTGCATTATCTAATCCATTTAAAGCTAGTACAATTTCTACTGCATTTATGGAAACAATTCAAAAGCTACATGGAAACCAAAATATTATTGTAAGCGACAAAGATCACATTTTCACTAGAAATTTTTGGATACTATTATTTTCTTGTTTGGGTACTCAACTAGCTCATAGCTCATCTTATCATCCTCAATTTGATGGGAAAATTGAGATAGTGAACAAATGTTTGGAAGGATATCTTTCTTGATTTGTATCTGATAAACAAACACAATGGGTGAAGTGGTTACCTCTCGTTGAATGTTGGTATAGCACTTCCTTCCATAATGCAAAAAAATGCCCCCATTTATGGCACTTTATGGATATCATCCACCATCCATCACATCATTTTTAAGAGAAAATTATAAGGTTAAAGCAGTGGAAGATCAGATCGAGCATCAACAATAAGTTCTCCAACTCTTAAAGGATAGCCTCTCTTTGGCGCATAATCGAATGTAACAACATGTAGATCAACATCGCAACGAAATAAATTTTGATGTAGGCGACTTGGTATTTTTACAGCTACAACCATACAACCAAATGTCTCTCAAGCAAGCTAAGAAGGATAATAAACTATCACCAAAGTACTATGCTCCTTACAAGGTGGTGAAAAATATTGGTACTATGGAATACAAATTGGAGCTTCCTGCATCTTCCCGAGTGCACTCAGTTTTCCATGTTTCATGGTTAAAGAAGGTTATAGGTGACAAGCTCCCAGTTCAAACAATACTGCTAGAACTTGATGAGGAAGGTAAAATCATATTGGAACATGAAGCACTCACGGAAACAAGAACTTGACAACTACAAAATCTATCAATTTCAGAGTATCTCGTCAAGTGGAAGAACTTACCTACTGAAGATTCGATATGGGAGGAAGAGAATTTTATATAGAGGCATCCATAAATTCTCAAGCGTTGAGGACAACACTTTTTTGATGAAGAGGAGCATGCTAGGTCACTATAATACTAGTGTATCCCCTTATTTTTATTGTTAGTGCTGCCCCCTTATTGTTATTGTTGTGTCCATGTAGTCCCCATATTGTTATTATTGTACCCCATAAAAGCCCACTATTGTTATTGTTGTGCCTTTATATTGTTATTGTTATGTTGGCTAGGATTATATTGTCACCCTTTGGAATCCTATATACAGAAAGAACATTTGGTCATTTGTATCATCCGAGAATTTTCATTTATGTAATGTAAAAGAGGTTCTGATTTATAAGTCGTTGATATATCTTTGCTTCAATTTTTTGAGTTGGTTTCATAACAACCAATCCACAACTAAAGTTTGCCTATTTGATAAGTGGACTTCTAGAAATGTATTAATTAATATAAATGCAGAATAATCCTAGAATGAAATCAAAAGGAAAGAAAACCTAAGCCTATCTCGATTAGGAATATGTAGATCTAACCCAATCGAGAGAAAAGTAATTAAATTATTGGGATTTAAATATGGCTTGCTTATAATGAATATCAATCTAATGAAGTACTTCAATTAACTGATATTGTGAATACCAAAACACATTATGTTCAAAGATCTATTAACATGAATAATTAATCATTAACATTAGGAATTAGTTCTCATAATGCTAATAATCATTAAACTATTAACAATGAATGATGAACCAATAACATTAGGAAATAGTTCACAAAATTTTACTATTAATTAAATCATGATTAAATGGAAGATTTTTAAGTAGGTAATTACTTAGAAATCCAATTTCAATGCACAATAGAAAATGACAAAACTGATAACAAACCCATGAGACTAGAATATTAGATAGCTAAGCTATAATAAAGGAATTCATATCAACGAAATTGTACAAATATAAATTCAATAACATAATTGTGCTATCAAAAGAAATGAAATATGCATTAAAAATAATAATACTCAAAACACAGATTGATTAAACTTGATGTCTTGCTCTGTTCCTTGAAATTTATTTCAAGAAGTCCTCTACAACTCATAAACTATGTTGTTAAAACAAGAGTTGGAATAGCGCATGCTTTGCTCCCCATACATAGTTTATTTTCGTGAAAGATAAATCCCTATACTCCTTAGATATTAGATTTCACTCTCCTCTCGCCTACAACTCCAAACCCCACAGTAGTGCAATGCTATAAGAATTACATAATTGTAGAGAAGAGAAACCCTCTTTCCATTCTACAAACTACTATTTATAATTACAAAATTTAATTCGAAAGTGGAGAGTTGTTGAAGAATATCTATATTGGACAACAATTTTCATTGGTTAAAATTTGTTTCCTTCTCTTGCTGGAGCAATTCCATTTATTGAAATATTCTCTTCCTCATCTTCTTGATTTTTCTCCTTCCAGAACCAATCAAAATTAAATTAAAATAAAAATACCAAATCTAGAAAACATAATTTCTCTAATCAAAACTCAAATAAATAAATATATTATTATTATTATTATTATTATTATCCAATTTTAAGGGCATGACCAAGCCAAACACCAAATTGGTGCAGGATACCCCCTTGTTTGTAGTACGAGGGACCCACCTCTGCGCAACGA
>JAXQQM020088284.1:0-32110 GCA_034641835.2 Pinus albicaulis
AAAGGTATTGCATTAAAACCCTAATTGAATTGTGTGGGTTCCTTTTGGATAACGGAGATACTGCGATGGTTCATTAAGGTTTGACCATTTGTGAAACAACTCCAAAGAGAAAAGAATGGTACCTTGAAAAATCTATGAGGGGAGCCTCAATACATGTATGAATCAGGTAATTCTTGGATGGTAAAATGACAAAACCTCCTTTCTATATATATGAGTCCAAGTGGCTAATTTTAATCCTAGTGGGGCCACAATGTAATCCTAGTAACTATAATAATAATTTAAGGGCACAATAATAACAATATGGGGGTTACAGGGGTACAACAATAACAATAAGGGGGTTATACTAACAACAATAAGGGACTATACTAGTAATATAAGGACCTAACATGCTCCTCTCCTTAAAAAATGTGTTGTCCTCAACGCTTGAGTAGCTCCGAGTGCTTTTGTATAAAATTCTCATCCTCCCATGTAGAATCTTCCATGGGTAAGTTCTTCCATTTGATGAGATACTCTGAAATTGATCAATTTCGTAGTTGTCGAGTTCTTGTTTCTGTGACTGCTTCAGGTTCCAATATGGTTTTTCATTCCTCATCAAGTTCTGGCAATATTGTTTGAACTGGAAGTTTGTCCCCTATAACCTTTTTTAAGCATGAAACATGGAAAACTGGATGCACTCATGAAGAAGCAGGAAGCTCCAATTTGTATGCCATAGTACCAATATTTTGCAACACCTTTTAAGGACTATAATAATTTGGTGATAATTTATTATCCTTCTTAGCTTTCTTGAGGGACATTTTTTTGTATGGTTGTAGCCGTAAAAATACCCAGTCTCCTACATCAAAACTTCTCTCGCTGTGATGTTGATATGTTTGTTGTTTCACTCGATTTTGTGCAAAATTTAGGTTATCCTTTAAGGGTTGGAGAACTTCTTGTTGATGGTCGATGTGATCTTCCACTGCTTGAACCTTAGAATTTTATCTTAAATAAGATGTGATGGATGGTGGATGATATCCATAAAGTGCCATAAATGGGGTCATTTTTGCTGCAGTATGGAAGGAAGTGTTATACCACCATTCAATGAGAGGCAACCACTTGATCCATTGTGCTTTCTTATCAGATACAAAACAACAAAGATATCCTTCCAAACATTTATTCACTATCTCAATTTTACCATTGGATTGAGGATGATAAGATGAGCTATGAGCTAGTTGAGTACCCAAACAAGAAAATAATTATGTCCAAAAATTTCCAGTAAAAATGGGATCTCTGTCGCTTACAATAATCTTTGGGTTTCCATGTAGCTTTTGAATTGTTTCCATAAATGCAGTAGCAACTATACTTGCTTTAAATGGATGAGATAATGCACAAAAGTGTTCATACTTGGTAAGTCTATCAACTACCACCATGATGACACTCTTTCCTTCGGACTTAGGTAAACCTATGATAAAATCCATTGAAATCTCCTCCCAACGTTGACCTGGAATGGATAAAGGTTGTAGAAGTCCTGGGGTCTTAATTGTTTCCACTTTATTCTGCTGGCAAACCAAACATTCCGCCACAAACTTTCGAATATCAGATTTAAGGCCATCCCAAAAGAATTCTTTCTTCACCCTGTGGTAAGTTTTTAAAAATCCTGAGTGTCCTCCTAAAGGAGAAGTGTGCAATTCCAGAAGAATCTTTTGTTTTAGTTGGGAATTCTTACAAAGATATAAGCGATCTTTGTACCATAAGGAATCATTTTCCCAACTAAATGTATCAGATGTACTAGGATCTTGCTGCAACTTTTGAATGAGTGTCCATACATCTTTTTCCTTCTTCCATTCATCTCTTGCTTCGGTTATCCAATCTGGTTGGATAATAGAAATGGCGCAAAGAAATGCTTCCACCTCTTCATTCTTTCTTGAGAGTGCATCTGCAACAACATTAAGTTTTCCTTTTTTGTAGATTATTTCAAAGTCATAGCCCAACATCTTTGTGACCCATTTTTGCTGCTCTTCTGAAGATAGTCTTTGTTCCAAAAAGTGTTTAAGACTATCATGATCAGTTTTTACCTTGAAGTGTCTTCCCATTAGGTAAGTTCGCCATTTCTTTAGTGCATGTAGTGTTGCTAACATTTCCTTCTCATAAATAGGTTTCTGTAAATACTTTCCTTTGATTGGACGACTTTCAAAAGCAATGGGTCTTCCTTCCTGCATTAAAACTGCACCAATTCCATTTCCTGAGGCATCACATTCCACAGTAAAGGTTTTTGTGAAGTCTGGTGTAGCTAAGACCGGTGCTAGGCACATTGCCTCTTTAAGACGTTCAAAGGCCTTAGTTGCTTCAGGAGTCCATGAAAATACATCTTTCTTCAATAATGTTGTTAGAGGTGCTGCTATTCTCCCATAATTCTTAACAAACTTGCGATAATACCCTATTAACCCGAGAAATCCTCGCAACTTCTTTATGGTTGTGGGGACTTTCCATTCCTTAATGGCTTTAATTTTGTTAGGGTCTGCCTTAACACCCTCGTGAGATACAATATGACCCAGATATTCCACCTCTTGTACTCCAAAGAAACATTTGGATTTTTTTGCATATAATTGTTTCCCCTGAAATAGTTTGAGCACCTTGTCAACATGTTGAACATGGTCCTTCCAAGACCTGCTGTAGATTAGTATATCATCAAAAAATACTAGCACAAATTTTCTAAGGAAGGGTTTGAAAATGGAATTCATCAACCCTTGAAATGTAGAAGGTGCATTGGTAAGGCCAAAAGGCATGACCAAAAATTCATAATGACCCTCATGAGTTCGAAATGCTGTTTTTGGAATATCTTCAGTCTTCATTCTAATTTGATGATATCCTGAACGAAGATCCAACTTGGTAAAATAAATTGCTCCATGTAATTCATCCAATAATTCATCAAACACAGGAATGGGAAATTTATCTTTAATGGTGAGCTTATTGAGCTCCCTATAATCCGGACACATTCGCCATGATCCATCCTTCTTGTGTACCAATACTACAGGAGCAGAGAAAGAAGTTTGACTAGGTTGAATTATACCCGCCTCTAACATTTCTGCAATCATACGTTCAATTTCGCTCTTTTGGAAGTAAGGATATCTATAAGGCCTGATGTTTGGAGGAACACTTCCTGGAATCAAATGAATAGCATGATCATGATCATGAATAGGTGGGAGTCCTTTGGGAGTTTCAAACACCTTGGAATGATTGTCCAGGACTTGTTGGAGATCTGCAGAAATAGATGATTTTGATGTTGGAACTTCTAGTGAGCATAATTGTGCAATTACGCCTCGTTGTTCTTTCTTTAGAAGCTTTGTCATGCCATTAGAGCTTATTATCCTTCTTGGCTTCCCTTCAATACCCCGTAGTTCGACTTCCTTTCCTTCTAAAAAGAATTTCAAGAAAAGTTCTTGAAAATTAAAAGCTACCGTCCCCAAAGATTGTAACCATTGTACTCCTAGCACAACATCAGCACCTCCCATAGGAATGGAAAGCATTGGACTAGTCAATACATATTCCCCCATGGTTAGCTTGATATTATGGCATTTTCCAAAGCAATTTATAGTACCTCCATTTGCAACCATCACTTGACATTCTGGTGCTGGGTATAGGAAACAATTTAATTCCTTGGCTACCTTACAATGAATAAAATTATGGGTGCTACCTGAATCAATCAACACTATTACCATTTTATTCTTGATATGTCCTTCTATCTTGAGAGTTTGAGGAGTGGTAATTCCTACCAGTGCATTACACGATATGGTCGGATTCATTTCTTCCTCTTCTAGGGCTGGTTCCTGGTGTATATCCTCTTCTTGTTCATTTTCTTCTTCTTCTTCACAATCTATGTAAAATAATTTCTTCTCAGCACACTTATGACCTTTAGTGTATTTGCTATCACAACTGTAGCAAAGCCCTTTTGCTCTTTTTTCTTTCAATTGTTGTGGTGTCAACCTTGTAGGTTGTGGAAATCTAGGCGTAGCAACACTTCCTTCTTTATAGAAGTGAGTGGTAGGCTTCCTTGTCGCCATAATTTTACATTCAATTTTTCTTGCCAACCTGAATGCCTTCTCTAATGAATTAGGTTCCAAAACGCGAACTTCATGTTGGATGTTATCCTTTAAAGTGCCTATGAAGAGATCAATCCTGTGTTCCTCTGGAATATCAGTTACCCTTATATTCAATTTTTGGAAGTCCTCAATGTGCTGCCCCACTAAACCCTTTTGTTTGAGATTTATCAATTGGCTAAGGAAGGTGTTGCTCTTTGTATCCTCATAATGTGCTATCATTTCTTCCGTAAAAATTGACCAAGTGACAATTTTTTTACGGGAGCAAAGCCATCGATACCTTACAAATGTATTTTGTTCTAAATGTAAAGTTGCAATGCGTACCTTTTGTGTGTTTTGCACATTATGGAGATCAAAATATTGCTCCATCTGTAGTATCCATGTTACAGGATCCTTTCCATCAAACTTCCTCATATCCATTTTTGGAATATGGTGGTTCTTCCCGCCAACATTCGAGTTTATGAAATCATGATAAACATTTATTTTGTTCTCATCATGAGTTTCCTCTACTATATTTTCACCATTAGGAAAAATTTCTTGTATCAACTTTGCCAAACCTTCGATGTCTACTTTTTAGATCATTCTTCATGTTTTCCATGTTGTCTTTCATTTTTCATTGATCATGTTTCCATGTCATATCTATCTGCTTCCATGCCCACTTCCATGCCATCCATCTTAGCTTCTACATCGACTGTCTTAGCTTCCATGCCTTTCTTCAAACCATCCATTTTAGTTTCTGTACATTTTCAAAATTCCATTTCATTTTTTGTTTCTCTTTGCGATAAGCGAGAATTTGAAAGTGCACTTGCTCTTGTAATTTTGACATCTCATGTTGCATTTCTTCGTCTTCATGAGTCATAGTAGAGCCTTGTGAAGGGTTAATGGGTGTTGAATTATTTTTAGGGGGCATTTTAGAACCCAATACTGATATCTATTATTCAATATGACCTTTGAATAAATTCAAACTATTTTTTTTCAAATGAGACTTATGTAATTCGAAAAAAAATACACACCTTTTTCTTGCTTTTGAGGAGCTCGATATTGAAACTGAATTATCTCTATGATTTCAGATATTCAATATCTAAAATTTGGCCCTAAGGTAACCCTATGAATCCTCTTTCGAATGCCACAAGTCTAACATGATTTGGACTCTTCAAGACAAAGTTATGTCCAATCTTCCACAATGACCTAATTATGGACTAGTTCAGTAGAGCGAACCATGCATTTCTATAATATTGTTTTCTCTTGGCTTTAGAGGTAGATGAAAGAGATAGGTGTGCATTGATTGACACTTTTACATGATTGTCGATGCTCAAAAAGTTTGGACAGCTTTTCCAGATCATGCCTCTTTGCCGATGAAATTTATGTCTTTGAAAAATAATCTTCAAAGATCATATCTCTAAACATGTTGCAAACCAAGCTCTAAAATTTTTCAACGTTTTTCTCGAGGATTTCAACTTCGTACTTTAAGATTCAAGCTTAACCCTTAAAGTAGAAAAAACATTATAGCGAAAATGCCACGATGACCTGTTTGGAGCAGCGAAACCCTAGAATCCAAAGCTCTGATACCAAATGTTGTGTAACCAGCTCCAAAAATAGAAGAAAAGAGATATCAATGCCTTTGAAATGAGCCACTTCGAGGGGGCAACCTCCAATACATTACATAAATAGACAATTCCTTGGATGATACAAATGACAAAACATCCTTTCTATATATACATATGAAGTCAGTGAGGCCTGATATGAATCTAGTGGGGCCTGATATGAATATATCAGACCTAACTTCAATAATCCCTGGCACAATAATAACAATATGGAGATATAGAAGTTTTAACAACTTAGCAATAGGGGGTTAAGATAATGACATAGGGACTATACTATTAATATAGGACCTAACATTTATCTTAGTTAAGTGCACCTTTGTGAGAATGAACCAAAAGGGAGAATTTAGGTGGAAAAAAGATCTAATAATACATTTAACAAGTTTAAAGAAATAATAAGCTATGTCTAGTCTTGGCTCCTCCCAACTTTTGGTCAACCATTCATATTGGAGTGTAATGCATCAGGAAAGGAATATGGGCTGTCTTAATGAAAAAGAGAGCACCCTGTCTCGTTGTTAAATTCGGAAGATTCACAATGATGATAAACCTCCATAGGAAAGATGGTTTATCATGCATGCTTTGGAAAAGTTCAAAAAATATTTGGTTGGAAACAAGCTCATAGTCAGGACAGACCACAAAAATGAGTAGAAACAAAAATGGGTAAGCAATATCCAAGATTATTACTATCATAATGAGTATGTGAAGGGAAAGAAAAATTTTGTGACCAATTCACCTTCAAAGAAACCAGAAACATGTGCCCTCATGAAAATCACAAAATATAGGAAGGCACACCTCACAATAGAGTCTACTAAGAACTAGCTTACTTGCAGGCTAATAGACGAGATCATCAAGGATGACACATAAAAAAAAATTGATGGAGTCATTTATTATAAAGACAAGGTACACCTGGTTCCTGAATATACACTCAGGGAAAATATTTTGAAGGCTACACATGATATTCTCTTGGCTTGGCATCAGATATTTTTCAAGGCATGTCGACAGATTCAAGAATGATTCTCATGCAAAGAGCTCAGTGAATATGTGATGAAATACGTCAAGGAATTCATGGCATGCCAACAAGATAAGGTTGAGAATACACACCCTGAAGGTCTTATCCAATCCCTACTGATCTGAGTAAATTTTGATCAGAGTAAATTTTTGATACCTTTTAACTTAAGACCCTTTTATGGTGATGTCTTAGAATTACATTTATCAAGAGCTAATAGACACCTCAGTGGTCAAGAGGAATACATGTCAACCATAATACGAGAAAGATGCAAGAGGTTTAATAACAGAGTTAGTCGAGTGTGGACTATGTCTCTGGGCCTCAGCGTCTCGATGGCGTTGGCCTCTTCATTCAGTGTTGTAAAGAGTGATGATGCACATGGATGATGCTACTTTTCATACAATGAAATAAGCCATCAACATCAGTGGAAAAGAATCTCTGTGAGACCTTCCACTACAAGGAACTCTCATTCATAAATTGACCTCCTATAAACATGACATAGACTCACACATAATGACTATGAGTATCCCACCAACATGGCAACAAAGGATCTCAATCAAACACACATGTGACAATGAGTATCCTAACAACATGGAAACAAAGGGATCTCAAACATGAATGAAAATCCATTATAGAAATTACATTTCACATCAAGAACAAGAACAGGAATCCGCATCGAACATCAAGCAAGGATCTATACAACACAATGGATCTCATAGAAAAGAGACAAATAAGTACATCATCACACTGCATATAATTCACACTAAATATGACTGAAGAATAGGCTGCACCGCTGTTGGATCTGAAATCATCATCGCAATTGTGGCTTCGAAAGGTATGAAAATGATTGCTCACTCACTGAAAGATGACACTTGCAACTCCACTTTGAAAAGTGGCTGAGAAATAGAATAGTCAAATGGAAAATCTGAATACACCATCAGTTTTGTGGCATTGAATGGTGCAAAATCGACAATTAAAATTTTGAATTCTGACAAAGTGAAAATCTGGGCCTTAGGGAATATTTTAGATTCCCTCTAGATTCCTTAAAGATGCTGGTCCACTGGGAATCTGGAAATCTGCAACTCAGAATCAGAATCTAATCTCACCATTGAGATTCTTACGAAATTTCGAGAAGAATGAGTATGGTGAGCTCCATTCGACATCGAAAATTCGACCTCAGAGAATAAATATTCAAAAGCATCTAACATTCCAAAATATTCTCCTCCATAAAGAGATATGCAGAAAACGCTGCTCAAAAAGAAAGGTGAATCCAACCTCTCCATTATGTTCCCTAAAGTCGGTTAAAATGCATATAGAGAATTTCATCACACGTGCGACATAGAAAGAAGGCCCACACTCCTTGGAATCAAAAGCTTCCACCTCAGCATCAAAAAGATTCCCTCAAACTGCGTGAATTAAATTCAAGTGATCGAACTTCATGTCCTATGCACTCCGACTTGGCCTCTATTTTCTCATGGCTCCATAAGCCTCTGTGTGCCTTCATCTCTCATGTATTCTCCATCATTTTCCATGGTTTCCTTGAACCATTTGAATGACATTTTATAACAAAGTGTCAGGATGAATAAGACAATGTTTGAGGTTGGCATATTAGTTGGCATAAACATATTAACATAGTTGTTGTTGGGAGGCTTTGAGTTCAAATCCCATTGATGCCCAATATTGTTTTAAAGCCCAATTTTAGTTTTAATATAGTTTTTTCAAACTATATAATATATGGAATTTGTATCTCCATATTGTAACGAATCCTAAAAATAACCATGGAGGTTTTGTTTAATATGGAATTTAACCATATTTAATACGATTTTTTTTACATAACAATTTGCCGTATTTAAATTGATTTTGATTATTTAATAACTATATTTAATATATAGTTATTTTTTAATGATTTTTTTCTTTCTATGTGGGAAATTAAATATCATTTTGTTTTGTATTTTCTACAGGGGCAAAGGGCCAATGTCAGAGTACCATGTGTCAATAGTCAAGGGGCTTGCCATCTAGGTCCCATGTGCTTACTGGGATGCCATGTGGCATTCTATGGGCCCCACTTCCCTTGCCTTAAAAAACCTTCAAACTACTTTAACTTTCTTATATGATTTCAGATTGATGCACCCTTCACATCGTTGTGATCAGGGTGACAAGCTCTTGAATCTGAAACTAAATTTTTCATCTTCCTGTCACTTTGAATTTTGATCTTTCATAAGCCCTCTTTTTCCTATGTGTGTTTCTAGAGCCACCTGGATCATTCCTCCCCACTGAGGAGCTTCTGGTCCTCTAAAAGCATCAATGATAATATGAAACTGTTTTGTACCTTGTTTGCACCACAAGTGTCCTGAAAGGTCACCCTTCCTTCTCCTTCACCTTTGTCCTTCGGAGCCATAAGCGATGAACCGACACCTGCATCCCCTGCAAACCTATAGTAAAATCTCCTTGCAAATTACATGCTCAAATATGACCAACTATGACCCAAATATTTCAATACTTTCCATGAGTTTATAACACATACTCAGTGGCCAAGCTTACATCAAAATGGAATCAATAATACCCCAGCTATCAACAAAAAGAAAAAAACATCATTGTTGCTTAACAAGTGATTGAAAAACTCATCATCACTTTTACATAACGAAATGCATCACATGATTTACAAATAAGGCCATGACACACTACCACATCTAGAAAAACCATATCTCACTTATCAAAGTGAATGGATCATCTCCACGTGTGTTGGCCGAGGGAGTCTCGACATTTTGGTGTGCAGACACAGCACCGGTAAGCCCCTATAATATTGGCCCCATATAATGATGACATACTTCAGATCACGATCTCACCTAGTAGTATGGGTGGGTGCTAGAACTAGGTTTCCACACCTTGAGAAAGGAAGGGTAAGGCAAGCAGGGTTGTGTTCTGTTCAGATTACCGCATTTCTTCGCAGGGTTAATTATGTATCTATTTGCATCCACGTGCACTACATCTACAATTATATGCTTTTCATAACATCAACACAACATTATATAAACATAGCAGAATAGATCTAGATCCAAGCATTCAGTACATAGACTTTCGCAACAGAAAGACAGAAAATATATAACATAGTAATTATTAGCAGTTCATACAACAGTACTCATAGATTCAAATTTCTAATAATCCTTCGCATTCATTCATTCATCAACCTTTCCTTACAATTCCCCTCCCAACCTGTTAAAAAAAATGGCAGGTCCGCCCTAGCTGGTGGTCAGAGCTCCGGCGCACACGGCCCAGCCGGATTACGACCCCAAAACCCAAAAATATAGCTTAAACAATAGATCACATCAATATCTCATTCATTCCTATCTCTTACAATCCAAAATGCATCTCTATTTATAACAATCTAGCCTCAACATTCCTATGGTCTGCAACCCATGGTTTTTGGACCCCTAGTTTCAAGCCCACCCAAAAACTGCTCATATTAAATATATTAAAAAATAATAAAATGGACAGGAATTTTCAGCTTTTAGGAGACCCCGTTCAACATCTTTAGCACGTTTGCCTATCGAATAATCAAGCCTAATTGGTTTGCAGCAAATACAGTGTGGTCAGCAAGGTGCTACTTTGGATGGAGCCTCGAACACGTAGCTCTTTGATTCATACACGTAGCTATTTGATGCACTAGGGAATTTGGGAGTCTAACAAAAATAGGCCTCCCAAAAAATACAGCAAAATAAAATTTATAGGACCAATAGAATTTGAAGATACTTATGTTAACCATGAATATAGATGATTCACTATTTTTAACTAAAGTGTAAAAATATTAAAAAATAATAAAATAATAAAAACTACTTTTTCAAACTTTCGTATTTTCAAGTTATCTCCCAAAATTTTTACTCAAATTTCAAGCTCAGTACTCATGATGTAAAATTTAATTCCTCAGCCAAAGAGTACCCATGTTGCATATTTTTGATGGACCTTGCTAAGTGAAAAATGCGAAATACATGAAAAACGTGATTGCAATAACATTTTTTCATGTATTTCTCATTTTTTGCTTAGAAACATTCCTCGGAAGTATGCAACATGGGTACTCTTTGAATGAAGAATTAAATTTTGCATCCAACGAGTACTGTTGCTCGAAATTTGAGTAAAAAATTTCGGAGATAAGTTGAAATGCGTCTCAGCCTCAATGTATCGATGGTTTGGCTACTTCATTCGGTTACGCAAGTGAAGATGTACATGGAAATTGCTACTTGTCATGTAAGGAAATAAGCCATCAACATGAGTGGAAAGAATCTCTCCATTAAGATAGTTGTTGTTGGGAGAGTTTTGTCAAATCCCATTGACTCCGAATATTGTTTTAAAGCACGATTTTTGTTTAATATAGTTTTTCAAACTCATAATATATAGATTTGTATCTCCATATTGTAACCACTCCCAAAAACAAAAATGGAGGTTTTGTTTAATATGGAATTTAACCATATTTAATATGTTTTTTGTTACATAACAATTTCCCATATTTAAATTGATTTTGATTGTTTAATAACTATATTTAATATATAGTTATTTTTTTTAAGATTTTTTTGTTTTTATGTGGGAAATTAAATATCATTTTGTTTTGTCTTTTTTGTAGGGGAAAGGGGCCAATGGAGGAGCACCATGTGTGAAAAACTGAGGGGATTTCCATGTGGGTCCCACGAGCTTACTAGGATGCCATATGGCATGTTGTGGGCCCCTCTTCCCTTGCCTTAAAAAAACTTCAAACTGCTCTAACTTTCTTATACGAGCTCGGATTGACGCGTCATTCACATTTTTGCGATCAGGGCGATGAACTCTTCATCTTGAACCTAGTTCGAGAGAAATCATAACACTTTAATTTCTGAGCTTTTATTAGCCTTCTTTTTCCTGTGTGTGTCTCTGGAGCCACATGGATCATTCCTCCCCACTGAGGAGATTTTGGTCCTCTAAATGCATTAACAATAATATGCAACTGATGTGTACAACGTCTACACCACTAGTGTCCTGAAAAAAGGTCACCCTTCCTTCTCCTTCACCTTTGTCCTTCAAAGCCATAAGTGATGAACCAACACCTGCATCCTATGCAAACCTGTAGTAGAGTCTCTCGCAAATTACATGCTCAAATATGACCAACTATGACCCAAGCATTCCATACTTGCCATGATTTCAAATGCTCGATGGTCAAGTTTACATCAAATGGAAGTCACACCACAACTATCATTGCAGACCAAAAACATCATCGTCGCATTTCGAAGTGATGGAAAACACCTCATCACTTTTACATGAAAGAAATGATTTACAAATAAGGCACACTACCACATACGGAAAAACCGTCTCTCACTATAGAGAAAGTGAATGGATCAGTCTCATGTGGCATGTTTTCTTATGAAACAGTAGTTTCAAATGGTTCATACCAGAACGCCGTCCTTAAGGTGTTGCTCTGGATGGAGCCTCGAACACGGGGCTTTTTGATGGCCACTTTGGTAGAAATGGCTGCAAAATGTCTTCTTTCTCTAGACCTACTTAACAAATTTATTTCCCTGTTGTGGAGAAGGATTTCCACACCTCATCCTCTTTTGTGCTGCCAATCTTTTCCAACACTGTGACCAACATGTTACTAAACAAAAAAAAAACGACAAGTTTTCTTATGCCATGATTTACGTTCATGATTAGCAACATGCTTATAATCAAAATGAACTTGCGAATATTGAGACTTGTTATACCTTTCCTAGTGGTCTCTTGTGCGATCATGGTGATGAGAGCTTGTCTCGGCTCTTTTGTTGCGACATGCACTTCCATGGAATGATGGTGAAGTGTTCCCATCAATCCTTTCTCCTGACGAGTTCAACAATGTATGTTTGCCTCTGATGTCATTATGGCGATGAGAGCTTGCCTCAACTTTCTCTCTGCAATATGCGTTGTCATAAGATGATGGTGAAGTGTTCCCATCATTCTCTTTCCTTGATGGTTTTATCAATGTTGTGGAAGCTTCAGACACCTTTGAGCAATCCCCTTTAGTGTATCCCAAACCTGCGTAGCGAAGTCTCTGCACAACCTCCAATGGTTGAGTTATGCCTTGGCCATGAATGCCAAGTCCTCCCCCTTTGTACCCCATCCTAGTAAGGAGTCTCATGTCGGTTCCTGTAATGGGGATCTCCACATTTCCAACAGAAATAATATCATGTGAAGATGAAACTGAAGAATGATCACAACTGTTTACCTCAGATGTCGATTTTGAAACATGTGAAGAGGGCTTCTCTAAGCCTTCATTGTGCTTCACTTCCTCCAAGGCCTTTGTCGCGGCTTGTAGCTAAAACTGCAATCATTGCTTCTCCTCCTTCTCTTCTCGTAGAAGTGTCTTTAATGAATCACGATCTGTTTGAAGACTTTGGTCGTTGATTATCCAATTCTTGCAATGCATGTATTGTGACATAACTTTAAAACTTTTCTTTCTTCTTCTCCTTCTGTCTTCTGTGCAAGTGCCTTCAATTAATGCTAGTCTTCTTGATGAATTTCATCATTGTGCTTCTGTCATTAGTCTGCCTCTGCCTGTGGCTTGCAGCAAGGCTGCAAGCGTGTTTGTCGTCCTTCTCTATCTTGTGAGGTGTTTTCAACTCAATGTTGCTCTGCTTGCTTGTTTCTCATAAATTCTTCATACAACATGCTCGCTTTCTTGATTCATGAGCATGGTCTCCTACATGTCTTTGACATCCTCCATTGCTAAACTTAGTGAATTTTCAATGGTTAACGCCTACAATCCAAATCTGCAAGAAGACCGCTCTGATACCACATGATCTAGGTAAATTTTTAGACCATTTTAACCAAGAAATTTTACTTCGGATGATGTGTTAGAATTACATTTTATCAAAATAATTAATGAACACATGCATATATAATCAAGAGGAACGCATGTGAACCATCATACGACAAAAATGCAAGAGGTTTAATAACATAGTTCATCCAGTGTGAACTATGTCTCTAGGCCTTGGTGTCTTGATGGTGTTGGTTGCTTCATTCAGTGTTGTAAAGAGTGAAGATGTACATGGATGTTGCTACTTTTCATACAAGGAAATAAGCCATAAACATGAATGGAAAAGTCTCTCCACGAGATGTTTCGCTACAAGGAATTGTCACTCATAAACTGACCTTCTATCAGCATGACATAGACATACACATAACAACTATGAGTATATTTCTAACATGGAAACAAAGGGATCTCATTCAAACATACATGTGACAATGAGTATCCTGGCAACATGGAAACAAAGGGGTCTCAAACATAAATGACAATACATGATAGAAATTACATCTCACATCAAGAACAAAAACAAGATCTTGCATCAAACATCAAGTAGGGATCTATACAACACAATGCACCTCATATAAAAGACACAAAGAATTACATGATCACACTACATATAACTCACACTGAAGATGACTGCTTAATAGGCTGCTCTGCTACTGGATCTAAAATAATCATCACAACCGTGGCATCGAAAGTTACGTAATCAACTGCTCACTCACTGAATGCTGACACCTGCAACTCCAATTTGAAAAGTGGCCAAGAAATGGAATATTCGAATGGAGAATATTAATACACCATCAAATTTGTGGCATCGAATAGTGCAGAATCGACTGTCAAATTTCTATATTTTGACAAAGTGAGAATATGGGCCTTAGGGAATCTTTTAGATCCCCTCTAGATCCCTCAAAGATGTTTATCCATGGGGAATCTAGAAATATGCAATTCAGGACAATAATTTTATCTCACCATTGATATCCTTGTGAAATTGCAAGAATAATGAGTATAATGTTGACCTCATTCGGACACCGGCGAATTTCAGCCTCCAAGGAATTTGAAAGATTCCCTCAACGTTCTTGAAGATTCTCCTCCATAGGGAATATTTTGAACCACTACTCGAAAGGCGAATCCAAACTCACCATTGCATTCCCTATGAAATTATGGTTAAAATGCATACAAATTTCAATACATTCTGACACAGAGAAATTTTACCTCCTTGGAATCAAAAGATTCCCTCGGCATCAAAAAATATTCCCTCGAACTGCATGCACCATCACTGCCTCAAACTGCATGTCTGTCTGCACTCTGACCTGAACTCTTTTTGCTCACGGTTCCATTGGCCTCCCTGTGCCCTCATCTCTCATTTATTCTCCATCATTCTCCATGGTTTCCTTCAACCATTTGAATAACATTTTATAACAAAGTGTGAGGATGAATAAGACAGAGTGTGAGGCTAGCACATTGGTTGGCATAATCATATTAAGATAGTTGTTGTTGGGAGGTTTTGAGTTCAAATCCCATTGACTCCCAATATTGTTTTAAAGCCCAATTTTAGTTTTAATATAGTTTTTTTCAAACTATATAATATATGGAATTTGTATCTCCATATTGTAACAACTCCCAAAAACAAAAATGGAGGTTTTGTTTAATATGGAATTTAACCATATTTAATATGATTTTTGTTACATAAAAATTTACCATATTGAAATTGATTTTGATTGTTTAATAACTATATTTAATATATAGTTATTTTTTTAATGATTTTTTTGGTTTTATGTGGGAAATTAAATATCATTTTGTTTTTTGTTTTTTGTAGGGGAAAGGGGCCAATGGAGGAGCGCCATGTGTCAACAGTTGAGTATCTTGCCATGTGGATCCCGTGTGCTTACTGGGACACCATGTGGCATGTTGTGGGCCCCACTTCCCTTGCCTTAACAAAACTTCAAACTGCTCTAACTTTCTTATACGAGCTTGGATTCACGCGTCATTCACATCGTTGTGATCAGGGCGACGAGCTCTTCAATCTAAATATGAGTTTGTGATCTTCTTGTCACTTTGAATTTCGAACTTTCATAAGCCCTTTTTGTCCTGTGTGCATATCTAGAGCCACCTAGATTATTCCTCCCCACTGAGGAGCTTTGGTCCAAAAGCATTAATTATAATCTACAATCAAGAAAATTCCTATCGCACCACAAGTGTCCCGAAGGTCACCCTTCCGTCTCCTTCACCTTTGTTCTTCGAGCTGCTGGAAGAGATGAACTCACACTCCACATCCTACAAACCCTCGTAGTATTAATGATGTCTCTAACCGTATTCAGAGGCCCTACCGTCTATCCACCACCGATTCCATCGAAGAAGGGCTTCATTCCATCCGTTCGCATTCCTCCACTAGACAAGAGTTGAGAAACACTTTGAGAAAAAGGCCCTTGCCTCATATCCCTTAAAACCAGATTGGTGGAAAATATTTTTTGATGATACTAACATAAAGTGGGCTCATGGAAAAGAGAATTTGGAAAGGTTTTTTCATCACTTGAACTCCATTTCCTCATAAATCAAGTTTACTATGGAAACTGAAGAAAATAGGTGCATTCCTTTTCTGGACGTTCTTGTCATTAGGAATGATGATGGAACTCTTGGGCACTGTGTATTCAGGAAGAAAACCCATACTGATAGTTATCTCTATGCCAAAACCTACCATCATCTAGCTCAGAAGTTTGGTGTCCTTAATACCCTTGCCGTTAGAGCCATGAGGATATCTGATGCTGACCACCTTAACGAAGAAATCAGCCACTTATCATCTGTTTTTATGGATTTGGGTTATAAAGAAAGAGATATCAAAAAGGCCCTAAAAAGAGCTGAGGGCGCAATCTTACCTTAGAAGCGCCTTGAACTTCAAGAAAAGGAGGAAGGGTTTTTCTACCATACATTAAGGGTGTCACTGATAAAATTGCCAAGGTTCTAAGGAAGAATGATATTTTCACACAATATTCAGCAACATGGACTATTAGACAAAGAATGCGATCAGTTAAAGATGCTATAAGCCCAGAACAACTTAAAGGAGTGTACAAAATTAATTGTTCATGCGGGAAAAGTTATATTGGTGAAACCAGACGTTCACTCCAGAAGCGACTCAAAGAGCACGGAGCCGATATTAAGTATGAACGACTTCGCACCTCTACCCTTGTGGAACACTCTTCGAAAACTAAGCACCAAGTATGTCTTGAAGATGCAAAGATCACTGCAAGAGAAGATCACTATTACAGAAGAAAAGTAAAAGAGGCCCTTGAGATTAAAAAACATACTGAAAACCTTAATAGGGATGGGGGATATGAAATTAGCGACAGCTGGCGTCCTCTTCTTCGACAAATCTGTTCCTTGAAAGCACATTCATCCCAGGTATAGTTTTTCAGGTAAATAATCTCAGGTTTGTCTGTTTTCTTTAGTGATGGTTTAACAAATAAGGAACTTACTTTTAATAATTATTCTCTTTAATTAACTTTTTATTTTATTTTATAAAATAAAAATTAATTAATTAATTAATAATTATTATTAGCAAATACTTATTTTCATTCTAACATTATTAATTTTTAGATTAAAATATTAACTAATTAATGAAAATTAATAAATAACTTTTTACAAATTATTGATATAAAAATGAGAATTAATTCCTAAAATTAACTTTAATATTATTTAGTAGAATTAACAATAAGCATAACTAATGTATTAAATCAAATAATTATCTATTGTATTAATATTTATTTACATTTTAAATAAATATCAATACTTATTAGTAAACAATTGGTTTATTTTCGTTATAAAATTAAAATTATTTCATAAATTAGTATTATTTATTAGATGGAATAAGAATCATAGTTTATAAAATAATATTAATAAACATGATTAATGAAATAAAATAATAATTTTAAAATAAGCAGGTCAACACAAATATAATTAGTTACTTTTTAATTTATTTGAATACAAATTAAATAAAAATATAAATTAAATTAATTTATTAAATTAAAAATTATATTTATTTATTAAATTAAAAAACCATAAACATTATACATAAATTAAAATGAAAAAGAATTTGACATTTTTAAACAACTTTGAAATAATAAACTTATTAATAAACAATAAATTTAATAAGTTTATTATTATTGATAAAATTTATAAATAAATTAATTCTTATGTAAATTATTAAAATTAGAAATCAAATTAAGAAATAAAAATTTATAATTATAATTAAAATTAAAAAATTAAATACAAATTTCTCTGGTCGACTCTTGTCTTACTCTTCTTCACTATTAATGAATTATGACCCTTCTTCAATTTCTTCATTCCATTGTCCTGAAGATGGATCCCCGTTGGGATTCGGAACATCGACAAATGTTTCGTAATACTATGGATAATCCGGGAAGATCTTCAGAAATGATAACCACAGAACTTCAAAACCAAAATGATGCACCGTCCCTCATCAACATAATTTTATGATACAATAAAGCACATATTTCCAAAGAATAGATATAGGAGAGTGAGGACATTCTCAAGGTACTGAAGGAAAACATACAGGTTGCTTAAAATTGACAAAATTTGTACGCATACCAACATATAAAAAAACACAATTTTTAGATATGAGATCTTATTTTATTGCAATTACAACCCTATAGATAGTCTACAGTCAAGAAGAGAAAAGCGGAAAAATAGAAGCTAAGGTTTTATGTGCCTTAAAAAGTTATCCGTAGAGTGTGCAAGATGGCATATGAGTTAGAGCTACCAAGTGATATAAGAATACACAATGTATTCCATGTTTCATGCCTCAAGAAGGCTATGGGTCAATATTTCACCACCTCTATCGAATTTGAACCATTATATGAAGAGGGTTAATTGGAATAGATTCTGGAAACAATAATCATTGTGTGGGAAAATAAGTTAAGGGGAATATTAATTTCATAATACCTCATCATATGGGATAATTTACCATAGGATGATATGACATGGGAAGGAGCACAGATTTTGCAACACCCGAACTTGCAATTGCTTGAGGGAAAGTAATTTCAGGAAGGGGGGACTATAATTCCCTTAATGAGTTGAGGATAAATAAGACTCATTTTCCTATCCTTCTTCATAGGCTACAGTCCATGTAAAAAGGGGAAAACCGCAAAAAACACCCATTGAAAGACAAGTTTTTGGGAAGCTGGGGAAAAAAACACCATAATTGGGGTTTTGTGTAAGATTTAATCAACCATTTATGAATATGACACCCCTTGAGGAAGCCTATAAATATCATATTGAGCATCAAGTGTGGATCATATCATAATTTTTTTTAGCATTAGCTTTGAGGGTTTTAAGACCCCTTTCCTTCATGTCAATTTCAGTTTTGAAATATTCCACCCTATTTAACACTATTCTATATTTCACTCTATTTTGGCATGGGAATATTATCTCAAGGAAATGAATTTTTTTGGTGTTAGGATGAATCCTTAGTGTAAGTGTACGAAAAAATACCCTTTTAGTTGTGCATAAAAAACAGCCCTAACAGCAAAATATATCTGCTAATATCTTCAGATCTGCAATTAGTTGATCAAGACAAATGCTGCAAAAATCTAGATCTATGCATAAAAATACATTAAGCAGTAAAAATAAGGTTTTTCTCCATGCATCCAATAGACAAGACAAGAACAATATTTTTTGAAGAATTTTATATTAATGGCACCTGGGAGGAAAACAAGAAAGGTGTTTCCAATTGTCCTCAATGGGATGGGTTCTTGGAAGTCCTCAACACTTCAGATCTAGAATTTGTCTCTCTTGTTGGTGTAGAAAACCCAGACAAACATAGAACTCAAAGGGAGCTCACAAAGAAAATAATAGAAAATATGACAATGATAATGGCTCAAAGTCAGACCAAGAGTATAGATCCAGAGTGATCTAAGAGGCAAAAAAAGGTGATGAATGGTAGGAAAAACCCTTCTATTTATAACAAAATATTAGGTCATTCTAGATCTTGGTGCATGATTAAAATAATATTAACCAAATCTAGATCCACCTTTTATGGAATATTTTATTATATTTGTTGGAGGGGAAAGGAATTTGACTTGGGTCAAAGCCCTTTATTTGTAAATAATAAATAAATAAATGATTTATTTATCATTTTAAGGAAGTGGTTGAATGATAATTAAATAAATAATTATTTATTTAATTATTTATAAATGATATAGTCAAATTTAACAAGGAATATTATTTAAATAAGGTTTAAATAATTATTCCTAGAAAATAATAAGATAAATAAGGATTTATCTAATTAATTTCCTTGTTTTGGGTTAAATATGACCAAGAATAATAATTAAATTACTTTTTAATTAATTATTCCATGAGGAAAACCAAACAAATATAGATTTGTTTAATATTTCCCCTTGGGGTTTCCTGTTTAGACCATAAACAACCTAATAAATGTGTTTTATTAAGTTATTTTACATAGTGAAAGCAATTTTACTTAGGGTAAAATTGGTCTTACATGGTGTACTTGGGTCCATCTAATGTTAATAGGTTAGATGACCAAAAATTAGTGTAACAGATTCCCCCCCAGCGTGCGAGTATTAGGAGCAAATCGTATGACCAAAGTACTTTGTAAGAACTCGATCACGAGACATCAAAAGGAAGTCAGAGAGAGGAATGTAAGGTAGAATAATGTGCTGAAGAACTAGATCCTGAGGAGACAAGACTTACAGGTGTGACAAGTCTCTTTTTATGAGTGGGTACCTGTGCTAAAGGCGGCAGGGGAGGCATACCTATGCCTGCCGAGACAAAGTACAAAAGAATAGTGTGTCCAGTAAACAAGGGACTGAACTATAAAGTACATGCTGGCATAAACATGAGCCAGATAAAAGATATAATGATGAATCCCACATACATGTTGTGCCTGGGATAACAGCCAGGAATTATACAATAATATCTGAGTACATGAGATACAAATACAACCCCCATGCCCCTGTAAACGGGGAAGGGCTCACAAAATCTGACTGATACATGCAAATCAAAGAGGTGTTGCAAGCGGCTAAGGCCGAAATCATCAAATATATGGAGCTACATCGAAGGCTGAAGTGAAGAAGTCATCCAAGTATGTGGGGGGCTACCTGTAGGGCCACCCCCTCATGAGGGTTGGGACATCTCACACACACCCGGGAATCACCGATATCAACTGCTGCATCACTGAACCATCAAGATGAAAGGAGATGGAGCTAAGAAACAATCAATTCAAAGGGAAATAAGGAGTCCTTTTGCCTAATCTGGGGCACCAAAAAGGAGTGGAAGCTGGAATCAAGGTACACCGCCCTCTAGACCTGTCTTCTGGAATGAATGAGCTGATGTCGATGGAAGGAGGTCCGCCATAGGTGAGGCAATAAGGGATCCTCAACTAAGGCACGAGAGAAAATAGTAGAGCGACTGACAGATTGACACCAATGATGATGATGATGAAATGGGGGGTACTAAGTAGCGAATGGACGACTTCCCTTGTTAAAGCATAAAGGGCATGGATGACCTGGCAGCGACTGACAAAATATCACGAGGGATAGGGGACAGTGGCATTGAATGCCATAATGTGCGACACAAGAGAGGGACCAAGCAATGAAGGATGGAGGACTATAGCAGGATACAAAGGGACTCGGGATAGACTTCATGAATGCGATGATGACTCAACTCAGATGCTATAAACAAGGGTAACTCAGGGGTGTTGGCACACAGTAAAGGTCCAATGGGGGACCATAAAAACATGAGTACAATATGGTAGCTCACGACGAACATCACCATGAGCATGGACAAGTATGGAGGCCAAGTGGTGCCCCTAGTATGAGTGTTGCAAGTGAAGAAATTCGATTTTGAGGAGGGGTGAAGTGATGCTTCTGGACGAATGTTCTTGCTAGTGAAGAAGGCCTTGAAATAATTGGCCAATGGATGCAGTCTTACCTTTAAACCCCAACCTTCAATATCATCCATATTAAAGTTGAGGTCACCTACAATTATAATATTTTGCAAATATACAATGCCACTCCCCCCAAATTTCTCCCAAAAATCCTTCCTATTTGTGTAATGTCCATATATGTTCATTATCTAAATCCTTTGGAGAAGTCGCTGAGAGAAACTAGATAAAATGATTCCAACAACATACTAATATGATTTTAATGTAAAATTCTTTGAGTTCCATAATGCAGCTAATCCTCCTGATAATCCATTGGCACTTGTTGCATAAGAAATCCAACATGGACATATCTTGAGGGGAATTTCATTTCACTTGTCCTTGGAAATCATTATCTCCTGTAATAAAAAGAGATCAGGGAACTTCGATTGAATGCTCCATAAGATATATCTAGCAGATTTGGGTGATCTGATACCCATCATGTTGAAGGATAGAATCCTCATCAGGAAAATCAGAACCGGGAGACACTGCTTTAAGGTCCCATGACATTCTCGAGCACCCACATGAGAAGGCATCCCTCTATGCACTAGGATCATATGGGGGAATAAACATTTTTTCCACAAATTCAACAAAATTCTCATTCAGGTTAGCTTCAATAGCCCCACAAAGCACCACCATATTATATTTAGTCTCTTTCTTTCTCCTGGGGGGCTCCTCGGATCCAAATGCTTGAGGTACCAACTTTTTCTCCCTATCTTGGAAGAAAGTCCTTTTTAGAGACATAGGTTCAAGGATCAAAGAGGAAGCCTCAATAATACTATCTAGGTATGCATCTCCGGATATAGATTGGCATTCCAAAACTAATTCATGCCAATGTTTAATTGGGAATAAGAGGGAAATTTTACCACTTCTTGGTTTCTAAGAAGATAACCCTGTAGGATTCCAATCTTGGCCATGGGATTTCTCCACATCTAAAGTAGGGGTATATGGATTCAAGGAGAGGGGATTTCACATGAATCTGAATGTATTTTTGGATTGACCGGATTCTAGGATGGAATTTCGGGGGCAAGGGACCCCGGTAAGGAGTTTTGGTAGGACGCAAGGTGTTTTGGGATACATTATAGTTTAGGGGGACTTATTTTTTGGTTGGTTTCACTGATTTATATTCTTCTAGTGACCCTAATGATTAGAATTCTATTGTAGGTTATGTTTTCAATATTGATTCCAAACATGTTAGTTACACTTGTAAATTGCAGCAGGATATTTCTCTTTCTTTATTAAAACTTATAGTGAGACATGGGTATAGTCATTGGAAGTCAAATTAAAGGAGATTAGTTTTAAAGAATAAAAATTTGATTTAGTGCATCATATTCTTCATGAATTGGAATTACCTATAGCCTAATTAGGGACACTTTTGCATATACATAACTCTAATAGAAATTCTAGTATAAATGTTTTTGATAATTAGATGTACGTGAAAAATAAAATTCTAGTTTAGAAATGTGGACAAGATAGTTGGAGGATGCACAATATTTGTATATCCATGGAGATGAAACCATAGGGATAGGAGGTTCCTTGAATATTTATAAGAAGTTGTTTTTATTAAATTATTTCATACCCCTAAAATTGTGTGATTGGTCCACTCTCCCATTCCAAATACTCCAAATAATATTAATTTATTTCCTAATTCTATCATAATTATGAAAAATCAAGTATGTTCATCACATTGAGCTATCCATGTCACTCTACCCATTCGTCTCCACTTTTCTTCCTCCAATCTAAGAGATATTTCTTGACACATTACTTTTATTTTAAATCTCTTATTTAATCTTCATTAAAGGATCAATTCAATTTTTATTTTAAGATATTTGCAATGTCTTTTCCAATATTCCATATTTGTTTTTGGGAAAATTATATTTATCTTTGGCACGCATAATAATCTCCATTTTAATCTCTTCAGATTGTCACTAAATTTAAATATTGCAAAGCCCTTCAATTGACTATTAATTTGTCTCCATTTAATTCAAACCAATTCCTTGAAATTTGGGTCCTTTAGCCAATGTAATTTTCATTTGAAAGGGTGAGAACTACCTCATCCGTTTGTAAAAAAATTATGGATGTCAATAGATGACCCCCCAGCCTTTTCATAGTCCAAATTTTGGTACTACCCTTACCATCAAAAATATTCTCCACAAATGTAACCTAAATAATATTTTGGATATGAGTCCATCCCCTATGCTATTGTTACCCTACATTGGATTCATTTCTACATGCTTTAAGTCACATTACCTTTCATAGACCACAACTCTTTCTTTCCATTTACAATTTTAGATGATATAATTTGTCCTGAACCAATAAGAACTCGATTTGATTCAACAAAAAAACAACACTACAAATTTTTTATTAAAATATACAAGAAAGCGAGTACAAATTGCAAAAAATAAAACTTATATTTCATCTAAATTGCAAATTTTTAACCCTGGGCATTTCATCCAAATTTTTTTTCTTGTTCTTTTATATATAAATATGATTCTTTTTTTGGGATAAATTATAGTTTAGGGGGACTTCTTTTTTGGTTGGTTTCACTGATTTAGATTCTGCTGGTGACCCTGATGACCAGAAGTCTATTGTAGATTATTGATTTAGAGTCTATTGTTAGTTACACTTGTAAAATTCAGCAGGATACTACTCTTTCCTTATTAAAATAAGGGTATTGAGCAAAGATTAATGCAAGACAAGAAGTATTGTGGCTTTGGCATATCCTTTCATATTTTGGATCCTAGCAACATCAGATGACCACCTTCTAGTGTGACAATCAAAGTTCCATCAATTTTTTCAAATATCTAGTTTAGAATCAACACAAAAAACACATTAAGTTGTAAATTCTTTTCATCAAAAAACTTATTGACGATCGAGTTATTGAAGTGCATTTTTTCCCTAGAGATGATAAATTTGTAGATATTTTCATAGTGTATCTTAAAAAAGTGAATATTTCTAAACTCAAATCTATTTTAGGACTTCAAGAAGTTTTCATTAAGAGGTTATAATATTTAATCCCTCCCTTCTCCTATTGTGTCACCTTCGTAAATCCTTCAATCCTTTCCAAGTTGTTTTTAAGAAGAGATATTAAGATATTTATAGTCTTAAGGGTTAGTTAAGTTCAACTTGGTCTAATGCATCTATTATGTAAAAGTGTGTTTATTTAGCATGGATTAGTTGCATTGTAACAAAAATCATGATATGTTCTTGACATAGTGATATTCTTCTTGGTATAAATAGATTTGATCCATAGATTAAAAACCAATTGGCCTATGATCTCTATTTATAGGACATAGAGGGTCATGAATAATGATTGATTTCGAGAAATATTTTATGTAAAATATTTTATTTTTCATTAAAAAAATTCCCTCAAGTGGATGCATTAGTTGGGGTTGTGGACCATTTCCCTCTCAGAGAGTTTTAACTACCTAAAAATACTAGCAGTAGTCTTGAGGAGAATATGAGCCATTCAACAAGTCTATGTTTATAACATATCATGATTTTTAGATCACTCGAGTTTTAACCATGTAAAAATATTGGCATTAGTCTCTAGGAGAATATGTGCCATTCAACCACTCTATGTTTATAACATATCATGATTTTCAGATCACTCTATTTCTTAAACATGTCCTGATCGTTGGATTGCAATGCAAACTAGTGCATAGTAAAGAAACACACTTTTAGGTAATATACATAGTACAAAAATTTTAAATTAACTAACTCCTAAGTGTTTAAATATCCTAAAAAATCATAATCACGAGAACTATCTATGCTCAATACAAAATACTTTTTGATCTTTATATATTTTCATCTATAGGTGATAGGATTTATTGTCCGTGAATTATGGTTCCTGTTAAATAAGTACAAAAAAGCGGTTTAGAAAACTATAACTTTTATTTCAAAACTCATAGTGAGACATGGGTATAGTCATTAGAAGTCAGATTAAAGGAGATTAGTTTTAAATAATCAAAATTTGATTTAGTGCATCCGTATTCTTTATGAATTGGTATTACCTATAGCCTAACTAGTGAAACTTTTTGCATATAAATAACTTTAATATAAATTTTGGTATACATATTTTTCGTAATTAGAGGTACGTGAAAAATAAAATTGTAGTTTAGAAATGTGGACAAGATAGTTGGCGGATGCACAATATTTGGATATCCATGGAGATGAAATCATAGGGATACGAGGTTCCTTGGATAGTTATAAGAAGTTGTTTTTACCAAATTATTTCATACCCCTAAAACTGTGTACTTGGTCCACTCTCCCATTCCTGATACTCAAAATAATATTAATTTATTTCCTAATTCTATCATAATTTTGAAAAATCAAGTATGTTCATCACATTCAGCTATCCATGTCACTCTACCCATTAGTCTCCACTTTACTTCCTCCAATCTAAGAGATCTTTATTGAAACCTCCCTTTTATTTTAAATCTCTTATTTAATGTTCATTAAAGGATGAATTCAATTTTTATTTTAAAATATTTGCAATGTTCTTTCCAGTATTCCATATTTGATTTTGGGAAAATTATCTTTATCTTTGGCACACATGATAATCTCCATTTTACTCTCTTCAAAATGCCACTAAATTGAAATATCACAAAGCCCTTCAATCGACTATTAATTTGCCTCCATTTAATTCAAACCAATTCCTTGAAATTTGGGTCCTTCAACCCATGTAATTTTAATTTGAAAGGGTGAGAAGGCTTGGGGCCTACCTCATCTATTTGTAAATTTTTTTGGATGTGAATAGATGACCCCTCAACCCTTTCATAGTCCACATTTTGGTACTACCATTACCATCAACAATATTCTTTACAACCATAACCTAAATAATCTTCTGGATATGAGTCCATCCCTTACGCTATTGTTACCCTACGTTGGATTCATTTCTACATGCTTTAAGTCACATTACCCCAATTAATCAATCTTCCAAAGTAAGACAATAATCCAAATGGTTCATCCTCTCAAATTCACCACAAACTTCACCTTGTGTTAGGATAAAATTCATGTAGTATCCCATTATCACACTCCCCCTCAATGCTATATCCCCCAAACAAGCCTCCTAGATTCGCTAGGAAGTAAAGTGTCATTATCATTAATGGAATTAAAATCTAATTCAATATTATAATGTAATAACTCCAAAAAAGTAACAAAATTAAGAAAAAAACAATTTCTAACATACAAAGTCTTATACCAATATACCACTAACCCTCTTGATACCCCCTTAGTGACTAATGGTTTCAAAAATCCACCTAGAAAGAATATCCAATGAAATATATTTTTCCTTGGTAGCCTCAAGAATGATCACTTAAATCAACATAACCTTTGCACGTGTAGTTAAAAAAAATGATTCAAGTTTCTTTTGTGGGCACTCCCTATAACCCTTATACCTTACAGGATAACAATAATTTTAAAACTTTATACTAGGAACAGTTTGAATTAAGGGCCCCTTCAATTCTCACATGTTTACTAGATAAAAAATCAATGGTTGCTTCAATGCATGTGAAAGATAAGGTTTCCTACTAGGCCCTACTTGAATTGCACCCTTCACTCCTCCATCCTCGATTATTACTTTTTTTTTCTTACCTAATATTAGATGTTATTTTTATTGATAATTGGGGAAATGCATTATCCAATGTGTACATATTATTACTAATATTAGTATAACCCACCTATTTTTTTTGTGAAATGATTTTGCTCCCCTTCATAGAACCATGACCATGTCTTGCCTAAGAGAGTAATTTCTCATGGGATTCTGAGTCCTTTCGACTTCCCATTCACAAAATGATTAAGGGGATATTTATCCCCTATATAAACCTATCCACATCATTTTCATCGTTCAAATAATATATATCTAAGTTAATAAGTGTGGAGGCCTCATATGTAGTATTTTTTTTTTTAAATAGTAGAGGGATTTTCGCCTCATGATTTCCTTCTACCCTTATTTACTTATTTTTCTCTACATCTCCCACTTGTCCATTTTATGAAAAGAGGACATTATAGTTTCCATTTTATGAAAAGAGGAAATTATAGTTTCTATAACAATATCTTGTAAAAAAAATTCAACAACATTGAATGAAGAATCATTAGAAATAGAATTACCTTTCATAAATGGAGTTATAATCAACTTCCCTTCAACACCTTCTCATTTGAAATCTACATTATTATCTAACACCAATTGATATTTAGTAATGTCCTCGTCATTAGGAAAATATGTGGCCATACAAATGATATGAAACATTTGAGAAGTATATTCACGTAACTCATCTCTTGGTAATACAACACATCTCCCAATTATACCGAATTTTTTTGTATATATTTAATTATGTCTATTAAAAATAGAAATAATTATGGAAATGGTACGAATGAGTTCTACTTTAATTATAAATCACTGTACCCGATAGGTTCGTCTTTATAATTATAAATCACGTTAATAAATAATTATGGCGATGGTTCGGTTTAGCCATGAATCATAAAATCTTAGATTCTAAAATTTATTAAATATATTTATTATTTAAAATTATTTAGTTTTTTTCAAATTCATAACCAAAAAATTGCATACATTCACAAATTATATTGATCTTATATACAAAATATAATGTATAATGACAGATAAGTGGATCGGAATTGTTTGACCTTGAGATATATCACGCCATGTAGAAAATCCTACATTATTTTTTCAAAACTAAATGATAACCAACAATCCAGCTACAATAATAATAATTCAATTCCAGCGGTAATACTACTTTAACAACAGGATTATATTATTATATAAGTGAATACAGGCTAACATTAATGGTTAGTTTACGGATACTTATATCTAATTGCCACAGTTATACCAGTTGAGTTGCGTATCCCTCTTCTGATAGTTATTCATCAACGCCAGAGTCTTCATGATCTTCTAAATACCTGTTTGCAAGCTGAGCTTCATCTCGAAAAATTTGTGGCAGAGGTACAAGCATGTTTGCCAGCTGAGGGTGATGTCGAAATATTTGTGGTTGAGGTACAACCCTGTTTGCCTGTTGTTCACCATCACGAAATCTGAAGAAATGAGGTGGAGAGTAAAGTTGCAAGTACAGCCATGTCTGAAAGCCGATTATCGATTCTGAAGTCGACAGGGGGAGGTAGCGGCAGAGGGATGGCCATGTTTTCAAGGTGATCATCGACTCTGAAGGATTGCGTGGTAGGTAACGGTTGCTGCATAGGAATGTTTTAAAACTGATCACCATTATCAGATGTAAAGAAGTGTGGTGGAGGTGCAACCTGATAACCAAATCTTAAGAATTCTGGCGGAGGTAACGCTGGACGTAAAATTGCAGGTAAAGCCATAATTGGCATCTGATTAGCAAATGTGAAGAACTCTGGCGGACGTAACGCTGGAGGTAGAGCTATGTTTCGGAGCTGCTCACGAAATCTCAAGAATTGCGGCGGATGTTCAACCATATTTATAGGTCGATCACCACCGTGTGCAGGCAAACGTTGTATATGTTCCCACTGCTGCTCTGCGGGATGTTGCGGTCTTAGCCTTTTGAGGGGAGGCCCGATTTCCACATGAAGCAACTCAGGTTTCTTGTCTGCCAATTCCTTCAATGCTTCCTCCCTAGCGTCCAAAGTGTAATATTCCAAAATTAGCTCGCAACTAATTGGAATATTAAAGTTTTTCTTTTATCACCTATGAGTTGAATAAATGGGTAAGGAGGCCCATGCATAATAAAAATATGAATAAAACTCATCATAATGTGAAAGGAGATCATCACAATAGCTGGATTTTACACTTGTGTGTGTGAACAGGGGCAAATGGATGAGGACAAAGACAAGTTTGACTAAGTCAACATGCATGCATGAAGAAGAATATATCAACAATATATCTAGTCAGTGTGAACAAGGATCAGCATAGATAGACATTTGAGAGCTGGATTGGACACACTTGAGTGTGAAAATGGATGAGGCAAATTAAAGAGGTCAACCTTGACCAAATCAAACAGCGTAGTATGGAGGAATGGCCTTGATGAAGGTACAACGTAATTTTGGAGGGAGATTGCTCATGTGGAGTTGGAAACCCTAATGGGTGGGACCCAAGGTAAGGAGGCTCAAAAATTTTATAAGGAAGAGGATGGCTGCCATTTGGGGTTAGCTTGGATTATTATTGATTTTTTCTGTTTAGACTATTTGGCATCCTCTTGCTATTTAGCATAGCTGTAGTGTTGTTTAGCATAAGGATCTTCTGTTTAGGAATCCTTCTCCTTTCTTGAGAGGCCTCAAGAAGGAGTATTGTACTTCAGTTTTCCACACTCAGGCTTGAGGCCAAGCATCCTCCTTCAGCCACAACATTATTTCTACAGATAATAGTGTTGTGTTGCAGGGTGTTGCAGTGGAAAGTCCCCAACACCACTTTCTAAGCTTATCTTTTAGAGGAGGGAGCTTCCCTTTCTTTGCAAGATCTATACAGGGGGTTTCTGAGCATATTGGACATCTTGGCATGTGGCCAAATTATACTCCATCTCCTAAAGCACAATTCTCTGAAGAAACTACGTCATTTTCCCAGAGTTGCAGTAGCAGGGTTTGAACCCTTGCTTGTCAGCTTGTTCCTTGGAGGAAGGGCCAACCCTTCTCCCGGAAAGCTCTGTATTTCATTATTCTTCTTTTATTTGTACATATCAGCTACATTTATTCAGAGCTACATTATACTGCATTTTCCAGATCTAGATTTGCATATTTTCTATTATGTACTTGTGCTCTCATGAAACCCTTGCAGGGTTATCTTTTTTATGTATGAAAGGAGCGAGATCTCCATTTTCTTCCATGTTTTTATATAATAAAATCCATATCTATTATTGCATCATATTACATCAGAAACCCTCAGAAAATCACGCTGTATATGCTTCAGTAGCTTTCTGTTGAGTTAAGTCATGGGGTTTGGGCCCTTTTGAGCCATATCGGGACCGGGAGATATGTTTAACATAGCTAGAGTGATTTTTTTTTGATAAAATTTGGTATGTGAGTCCCATATGACATATTATAAGGGATACCACCACTATTTTCCTATGTTATTAAGAAAATAGCTAGGAATAACATTTTTGGGGCTTATTTTGTTGTTTTTCCCCAACTTCTGGATCATAAAATGGAGTATAAGTTGCTGCTGTAACTTTAATTGATTTCTATGTGTTTTTAACACATCATATGAACTATCTCCAACTTTGGAACATCTTAATATGTTCTTATTGTTGTAGAAATTCCATATTTTGGGATAATACGATTAGTATCGAGCCATTGCTTTAATAAAACTCCCTCATTTTTGAAAAGGGATTGTGATAATTGACTAGGTCAACGGGACCAAATCTACAGTGCTGACCAGATGTAATGAACCTAGATGAACAATGCAGATCTAGTTGGAGGTTTCAAATGTGAAAGGAGCTAAAATTTTGAGATGGTTTAGGATTTTGCAAGGCTTTCATCCTATAAATTAAAGAGGAGAGAATCATGAGAGGGGTTTTTGAACATATTGTATTGAAAGGATTTGTATATTTAGACACTTCTCATTCTCTAGCTGTTTAGCTGAGAATAGTGTTGTTTAGCACTTGGGTGTTCCTGGTCGGGAATCCCACCTCTTTCCTTGAGAGGCCTCTTGGAAGAGTCTTGCTATTCTTGGTCCACTATCAGGAATTTTTCCAAGCTTCTTCTTCCAACTACAATTCAGATCCTATTCAGGGTTTGGTTTTCCTTGTGAGCAGCAGCAAGTGGGAGATAGATCTCTTCATATCTATGCACATCTAGCCCCTCTTTTCAATGGGAAATTATTCTATCCCATTGGAAATAGTGTCCTAGATCACTGGAGCTCTAGATCCATACCTTTCCATCAGGCCAAAGTCTACATCAAGCATACAACACATTTTCTATCCCTGGACTGCGTTATTTTGCAAGTGAAGAGTTGCAGGGTGTTTGGAAACTATTTGGAGGAGAGATCTCTGGTGTAAAGGAGCCTTCCTTACACTGTGGTGATCCATGGATTAGCCAAATAATCCATGTATGTTTCAGATATGATTCATTCATTGATGTATCTACTTCATAATTCCTGAAGCATTTTACAGATCTGCTGCAGTAGATCTCAGATCTACCCTTGTGCTTTCATGTTTTGTTGAAAACCCCAAGGGGTATGTAAAATAGAGACAGTCTAGTGTATAGATATGATATAGATATATGATTTTGTACACATATCTGTCCTAGATCTAAGTTTTAACTTACAGCTTTTGTTTACTCATGAAAATAGCGTTGTCTTGGCTATACAGTGAATTATATTGTTGAAACCCCTCTTTTAGAGGGTTTTTCTCCATTAAAGTCTCCATCTTTCTCTTGTACATTGATTGGGCTACATTTTAAATCTGATTTGTCATTGTATACACTATTTTTAAGCTGTCATATTGGCCTACTTCTACTTCTATCTAAAACTATGTCATTTTCTGGGTAGTGTTCTTTGTATTGCTGTAGTCCCTTCTTTGGGAAGTTTTGAAGCCTTCCTAGGTGTGGGAGATTTGTTTAACCCACCTAGAAAGATGTGTTTCTAATATCCTCTTGGATTTAGGACTTATATACTCAGATATAAGGGATCAAAAGGGCTGATTTCAAGAGATGTAGCAACCATTCCTGAAAAATGCATTTTTCAGGCATGCC